>BQNB010027686.1:0-53158 GCA_026074375.1 Tanacetum coccineum
TATTTGGAGCAAAATAACACTAAGTTACACGTTTCACCCCAAACTCTAGGGGCCAGAAGCGTACATGGGCCAAACTACTTTACTATTATAAATAGTAAAGAATGTTATACATTATGTATCAATTTTCAATTCATCTGGTGGTTTAATTTTCTTGCCGACGAAAGAAGACAAAGGAAAAAAGAGAAGCAGGGTGTTTGCCTGCTTGATTCGGGTATAGGGCGAACCCTTTCGGGGTTCGCCACGAGATCTAACTAGAAGATCGGGAGCATTATATCAACATGATTTGTACATGATTCATCAACAATTACAGTTTGATTTCAATTAATTATTTTTAATAATTTATTTGGTCTTCGCTTAATTTGTTGATGCTTGATATTTATTATGTTTAATATTACTCTTGTCATTAAATTTATTAATTATTCTTTGGTTAATTATTTTTGATCTCTTTGTCTCACTATTGTTTTGTTAGATATTTCTTGACTATCGTGTAACCCTGGGTTTTGGTAGTATAGATGGTTTGGACTTAGCTTGCCCTATAATTAGATTATCTTGTCAATATGGGATCCAATGGGTACTAGGGAGGATCACTGTTGATCCCAAACTATGATTGATTCTTTAGCTTGTAAAGAGTATGTTACCTTGGATAAATCTAAAATAACAATGGTAGAAACTTTGTGTGTATATTAAAGAGTATGCGGAATCTACTCTTTAATACTTAAAAGAACTATGAATGTAACAGTAAATATGATTGAACAAAGATGTAACAAAAAGGTTCAATATTATTAAGATTAATAATATGAGTACTTTATCTAGTACTAGGGTTTACAACCTTGAAGCTATTACTATTGTCCATGCAGCTCTATGAATTCGCATCTAACATCATAACCTAGGATCTCCTTTTATACACCAAGGAGTCCTTTACAAGATAACTACAAATCTTCTATAATTCTAATCTTATATGGATATCTTTCTAACTAAATAGAATATACACAAAATAAGTCAATACATATCTCTTCACATGTCTTTATCTCTTGAGTAGTCTTAAGTCTTCATGTAGTAGTCTTAACTCCTTCAGCAGTGTTAAGTTAGTACTGGTAGTACTAACTTTCTTCTAGCAGTACTAACTAGTTAGTACTGGCAGTTGTAATCTTGAGCAGTACTAAGTCTTTGGCTTGACAGTACTAAGTGTATGAGTTTAATTCCCAACACACGTGATGGAAAACCTCAAGTTGCTAACTAATTTCGTCGAGAAATTTCTAGGTACGATGCGGTTCGGCAATGATCTATTTGCACCGATTCTTGGATATGGAGATTTGGTTCATGGAAATGTCACGATCAAACAGGTTTACTACGTCCAAGGGCTCAATCACAATCTCTTCTCTGTTGGCCAATTTTGTGATGCGGATTTGGAGGTTGCGTTCAGGAAATCTACATGCTTTGTTAGAGATCTTCAGGGAAACAACCTACTTACGGGTACTCATAGATCTGATCTTTATACAATGGCACTAGACGAATCTTCTTCTCCTACTCTAATTTATTTCATGGCTAAAGCTTCAACGACATAAGCATGGTTATGGCATCGTCGTCTTTCTCATATTGACTTTAACACCATCAACCTGCTATTCAAGAAAGATACTATTAATGGCCTACCAAAGTTGAAGTATGTAAAAGATCATCTTTATTCCTCTTATGAGCTGGGAGAAGCTAAGCATAGCAACTTCGAATCGAAGACAGTCCCAAGCTCAAAAGGATGATTACATATACTTTATATGGACTTATGTGGTCCCATGCGGGTAGAAAGCGTAAATGGGAAGAAATATATACTTGTAGTTGTAGATGATTGCTCAAGGTATACATGGACTCATTTTCTGATATCCAAGGATGAAACACCAGAGGTTCTCATCAACTTTATACAGATGATTCATAGAGGTCTTCAAGTAAGGGTAGTTCGTACTGATAGAGGCACTGAATTCTTGAACAAGACACTTCATACCTACTTTGCAGAAGAAGGCATTAATCACCAAACGAAAATTGCTCGAACACCTGAACAGAACGAAGTTGTCAAAAGACGGAATCGTACTCTTGTTGAGGTTGCTCGAACAACACTAAGAGTTGTTAAACATCCTTTATTCTTATAGGCTGAAGCAATTACAACCGCATGTTATACCCAAAACCGTTCACTCGTTATTCCAATACATAAAAAGACACCATATCACATCATCAATGATAAGAAACCTTCTCTTAAATTCTTTTTATATTTTTGGCTGCACGTGCTACATAGTCAAAGATGGTAAGAATCTAGACAAGCTAAAAGAAAAAAGGGATCCATGTATTATTGTAGGATATGTTACTCAGTCGAAGGGATATAGAGTATACAACAAGAGAACAAGATTGACAGTCAAGACAATACATGTCAACTTTGATAAACTGAAAGAAATAAAGTTTGAACAAAACAGTTCAAGCCTCGAACCCCAATGACAAATGGCGTTGGATCATGACAACTCTGGCCCCGCGCCCCAACTACAATAGGCTTCTAAACATAACAGATTATAACCCGGAATACAAGACCACAACAATGAACCTTCAAGTTCAATGCTAGTTCCTAAAGTTGTTCCTACAGTAGACACGACATATACATCATCATTACAAGAGTTGGAATTACTGTTTAGTCCTATGTTAGATGAATATGTCATTGGAGGAAATCTAAGTGTATCCAAGTCTTCTGCTCTCTTTGATAATCAACAACATGACACACCACCTCAATTGCATGTTCAACCTATATTAGAACCATTAACTCCAACAACAAATGTTAATGTTGAGGAAAACAACAATGATCAAGCAATATATGCACTGTTTAACGCATACGAATTTATCAACCTTTTTGCCACACCAGTAACAAAAGTAGTTGAGTCATCCTCACGCTATGTAGCTACGTCGAACATGCATGAATTCTACCAAAGACACCCTTTAGAATACCATTGGACAAAAGACCATCCATTAGAACACGTCCTTGGAAATCCTTCAAAGCTAGTTTAGACAAGACGACAACTAGATACTAAACCTGAAATGTATATATTTGCACTCACTGTGAGTACAGCAGAATCAAAGAACATTAAGGAAGAAATGGATGATCATGCATGGATTGAAGCAATTCAGGAAGAACTTCTTCAGTTTGAAAGACAAGGAATCTGAGAACTTATTGACAAACCATTTGGAAAGAATGTTATTGGTTTGAAATGGTTATTGAAAAACAAGAAGGATGAAGACAACATTTTTATTCACAATAAGGCACGTCTTGTAGCTAAGGGATATAGACAGGTTGAGGGCATCGACTTCGAAGAATTAATTTCACCAGTCGCTCAGTTAGAGGATGTACGGATATTCATAGCCTATGTTGCATACAAGTCATTCACTATCTATCAGATGGATGTCAAAATGGCTTTTCCTAATGGTCCTCTGAAAGAAGAAGTGTATTTTAGTCAATCGAATAGGTTTGTAGATGTAGATCATCCAAAAAGGATCTACCGTCTCTAGGAAGCACTTTATGGGCTAAAACAAGCTCCAAGAGCATGGTACGATGAGCTCTCCAAATTCCTAGTATCTTAATATTTACGAAATGTACTATAGATCTAACCCTATTTATGATAAGATATGGGGAAGACATTGTTCTTGTATAGATTTACATCGATGACATAATTTTTGGATTAACAACTGTTAGATCGTTTTACTGAATAGATCTTAACCTTCAGCTTACAAAGAGTTTGCTCCTTTAGATAACTCTAAAGCAACAATAATGAAACACTGAGTAAACACTATTGATTATGCGGAATCTAATCAATAATGCTAAGAAGAAACAATATTAAATATCACAAAAGGAACCTTTTATATTAAAGCTTGATTTGCTAGGGTTACAGATTACAAACTATGATTACTATTTGATCTCTACGATTTATGTAGAACTATACCTAACTATCTATGCTATGGTTCTATGATTAGACTATGGAAACCCTAATGGGCTTTTAAAAACACGTATAAGCTCTGACATATCCTTTCTAAGATATCTCATGCATTTTCATAAACGGTACTAACTACTTTTACTAACGCGGTACTAACTATTGATCAGTAGTAACATATTTTGTTATTGTCAGTAATAACTTACAACTAGCGGAATAAGTAATATAACACTAGCCGGTACTAAGTAAGGAATGCATATGTCCCAACAACCTCCCTAAACATTGATTGTTTAACTTGTTAACCTTTATGTTTCTTTAGTTTATTCATCTTGAACTCTTGGAGGATGTATCCAAACATTCTGTCAAATCTTGATCTTGATCTTTGATAATTTTGACATCTTCAGCTATCCATCTTTATCAGCAACATGTCTTCTCAGCAACACAGCAACATCCAACTAAGTTGGCTTTGTAGTTTTTGGCAAACTACCAGCCATTAACGGATTTGATATTCCTTTACCAGTAGCCGTTTGCTATGGGATAGCCAATTCCTCATTGTACAACAAAGAAGTGATTTGATTCCTTGTAGTTTTGAGTAAACTACCAACTATCAACAGATTTGACTTGTCTTTACCAAAATCCGTTTGCTTTTGGACTAGCCAATGCTTCATTGTCATAACATGGTGCATTGATAACCATATAGTTTTTAGCAAACTATCAGCTATCAACATATTTGATTAGTCTTTACCAGGAACTGTTTGATCCTGGACTAGCCAACTCTTAACCGTTAAGCAAGGTGAGTTAAAAACCATACAATTTTTGGTAAATTGTCAATCATAAATGGATTTAAGAAGTCTTTACCACAAGCCGTTTGCTTATGGACTAGCCAGTTCTTATGCCTGTTAAGCATGGTGAACTGATGACCATTTGTTGTGTGGTGGTTAGCCAACACCCAAACTCTTCTCATTTCCATTCTCAACATTACTCCTCATTAAAGTGTTGCTTAATAAATCTTACCAATTTTAGTGCATCAGTACTTTCCTCTTCAATCTCTAATCCTAAATCAAGCATTTGTTGCAACAATTTCTTAGAGAGAGGATACTTTCTTTCAACTAGCATGTAGATGACTGTCCCATCCTTAAGCTCTGGTATGCAAACTCCACAAGCTTTATGCAGTCTCCATATGACAATCTCCCATTCTTGTTGATTGTTCCAGAAATCACCTTGATCATTTTCTTATGTTGAGGATTCCATCATAATCTTCAAGTCTCCCCAAAGAATCAACTCAATATCTTCTGGTGTGATTTCTGAGTACTTGCTTCATCACTAAATCATATAAATGAAACAAATCCTGCCTATTAAAAATATGTAGTACCTCCATTAGATAGTTAAATGCCCTGAAGTGCCATAATCTCTGTACGACAACAAGGTTAATTCCAAGCTGGTGATGAAACCCTTGTGCAACCTAGCAATAATTTATGCTTGGTCTCATCATTTCACTATCTATGGTAACTTTCTAATGTAATAAGCCTTGACATTTTATGCTGTTCATCATCCACTATTATCAATATGGCTGTGGTCTTGGTTTTTTACCTTGCACAGCTTCGTTTCGATGACCACTTTTTCTTTTCTTTGTTACCTTTGCTTTGCTCTGTCACTTCTTGTTCAGCAGGTACCTTTGCTGTATCTTCTTCCCTTGGAGTTTCTTTGATAACCCTCTTCTTTTTAGGGTCTTTATTCAACTCCTTAATCTGTCTCTCATCCTCAGCAGATCCAATAGCAACAAAGTTCTGATCTTGCCTCTTTAATCTTTCATATAAAACCTGTATTTCTTCAAAGGTTTTGGTCTTCAAATCAGAATGCTTCTTTCCACCAACATGCTTCAAATAGGTCATCATTTGGTTTCTCAGCTGATTTCTTGTAGGTGGTTTATTTCTGATAGCTTCAGACCTTTGTTGAGCAAGAAATTTCCTTTGTGCAGCAATGGTATCATGAAGAAATTTTGCTCTTTGTTCAATGGTAAACTTCTCTCTTTCTTCCTTTTGAAGCTCCTCAGCAAGAATCTTGTCTGCATTTATTCTTGCCTGTATGAAATCATACTCATTAGTGAGAGCAACCTTAGTAGCTTCTTCTTCAGCTAACCTTTTCTTTTCCTCTTCAGCTTCCCATTCTTCTTGAACCTTTCTGGCCACCTCTTCATCCTTAGCAAGCATTTTAAACTTCTTTTCAGCTTCAGTGATATCATCTGATTCAGTATCAGATTCACCTTCTTCATCAATCATCTTTTTGCCTTTATCTTTTGGATCAATCTTGGGAAGAGGCTTCAATGTTAACACAGATCTTGTTGAAGTAGGCCTTGGTCTCTCAGTATCTTCAACATTCCTAATCTCTACTCCTTTTTCCTTTTCCTTCTGTTTATTCTGACTCATTGTGATGAGAACTTGTGCAATGGTCTCATCATCACCAAATATTGTTGGAGTAGGTGTTGAAGTTGTTGTTGGAGCTGTTTGAGTAGCACTTTTCCCTTCATTTTGATCAGCAGTACCTTCACCTTGTCTATCGGTACTAACTTTTGTACTGTCGGTACCTCCATCTTGCTTGTCAGTACCTTCATTTCTCTTGTCGGTACCTTCATTTGGCTTGACAGTACTAACAGGAGCTTCAGTACTTACTTCCTTATCTGCACTTTCCTTCTCTTCAAGCACCACAGAGCTTGTCCTCCCCTCATCTTGAGCATCCTCAGTCTCCATATAGTCCATTGCATCATCATCAAGATCATCAAAAGCTGGATCTTTATGCACAGATGGTTCACCCTTGGAAGATTTGACAGATTTCCTCCCCTGTTTGGATACATACTCCTTTTGTACCCCCTTTTTCTTCAGAGAAGTCTTCCTTGCCAATCTTGTCTTCAGTGCAACACTCTTCATCCAGGCTTTGTGATGTGTGATAAGTGGTTTGACTCCTTTCTTTAGCTTCTTGACCTGAGCCTTCAAAGCTTTAATTTCTTTAGCCTGAGCTGAGACCTGTGTACACAAAGAGATACAAAGATCATACACACTTTGGAGTGTCAGGCCATCCTCATTCCCGGATAGGGATCTATCACTGGATGACTGACCTCCATGATTCCCACCAGAACCCTCTGGATTGGAATCAGGAATAACTATAGAAGGAGAAGGTCTAGGAGAAGGGTCAGTCTGTGTCTGAGGTTGGTCTTCACTTGGGTGAGGAGGAGAGGGTATGGGTTGGGAATCAGATGGTCTTTCTGAAGCCTCACCCTCATCCTCTGTTTGTTGAACCAACATAGAATCAAATAAAGGTGTAACCTTCCCTGAAAAGTTCTTACCCTTTTTAACCATAAATGTCAAGACCTTTTTAGTTAGGGTTGGGACTGGAAAGTGGTCCAAGGGGACAGGTACATCTTTTAACTGATTGCTCAAAAAGATTTGTAAAAATCTTGGATACATTACAAACTTCTTAGTTGCATCCAAGTGTCGTATCATGCCACCAAAAATTAATTTTGAAAAATTGTATTTCTGATTAGTGGCTAAACAAATTACGGTTGTGGCAATATTAGTAGGAATTTGATCCCAAGAGGTGCTTTTAGAACTAATGAAAGGATTCATGGTATGAAAAAGAAATTTTCATTGGGGTGAAAAGAGGGCTTTGTTAAAAGTTAAGGTATTCAGGTCTCCCTCATACCTCATTAGCTAAAGATTATAAAATATAGCCTGATTATTCAAAGAATCTATCTCATCAGCATCATCAAAAAGAAGATCACTTCTTATTGATGCCTCTAAGATAGTCACAGGCTTGCCAGCAACTGTGACATCTATATAACTAATGTTGTTGACTGTTCTAGACTTAGCAGTCATCCAAAACTGTTCAACAAACGAAGTTGAGACTATAGGACTTACAGTGAGTACATAATAACTTAAAATGCGTGTGAGAAAATCCATAATCTGATGAAACTCTGTATTCCCATCCGTCTTTTCCAAATAGGCCACCATATTGTGCTTAGAACAGAAATCCAAACTAGCCATCGTTTATTTGATTTTGGTAATCGTCGGTGATGAATAATTAGGGTTTGTCAATTGAAAGCGATTAAGAGAGCTAAGAAGGATCAATTGTGTAATTGAGATGGGTATTTATAGTAGTAGCATCCCCAATGGCGAAGAAACCGCCAAAAATTACACTCTAGACCCCTACCGGTATTTTCTCTAACGGCTTTATAGCGGTACAAACTTTGCCTGTCGGTACTAACTTTAAGCCTGTCGGTACTAACTTTTGTTAACCAAAAATCAAACAAGTTTGACAACCAAAACTCTGCAGTACCATACATATCTCTCTATTGACTCTCTAGAACCCAAATAACTGAATGAAATACATCACCATTGGCAAAATATGTCTGCTCACATAACATTCTATACAAACTGTACAACAATGCATCTTGCCTCCCCTCAATTATGGCTACAGATTCAACAGTCCAATGCTAACCACCAAAAAGTTAAATCTTGTGACATCAAATCCTTTGGTGAGAAGGTCTGCAACATTAGAATCTGTGTGAATCTTGATAACCTCTATCAGTCTCTTCTCATAACAATCTCTTATAAAATGGAATCGAATCTCAATATGTTTGGTCCTAGAATGAGCAACAGGATTCTTGATGACACTTATAGTGCTCTCATTATCAATATGGATTTTTGTGTTCATGAAATTGAAACCATAATCCATTATCTGATTCTGTATCCATAATACTTGCCCACAACAGTTAGCAGTTGCAACATATTCTACCTCAGTAGTAGAATTTGCCACAATAGTCTGCTTCTTGCATTGCCAAGATATCAATCTTCTTCCAAAAAATTGACAACCACCTGTTGTTGATTTTCTATCAAGGCTAGCTCCTCCATAATCACTATCTGAATAAGCTTCAAGTTCAAAAGGTTAATCCCTAGGAATTAACAGCCACCTATCAATCTTCTTGCATTGCCAAAATATCAATCTTCTACCAAGAAATATCAATCTTCTACCAAGAAATTAACAGCCACCTATTGTTGATTTTCTAACAAAGCATGTAGATTTCCTGAACACAACCTCCAAATCCGCATCACAAAATATCAATCTTCTACCAAAATATATCAATCTTCTACCAAGAAATTAATACTTGCCCACAACAGCTACCATAATAGTCTGCTTCTTGCATTGCCAAAATATCAATCTTCTACCAAGAAATTAACAGCCACCTATTGTTGATTTTCTGTCAAGACTGGCTCCTCTATAGTCACTGTCTGAGAAAGCTTCTAGTTCAAAAGGTGAATCCCTAGGATACCATAAACCTAATTTGGGTTGATGTTTGAGGTACCTAAAAATCCTTTTTACTGCATTTAAGTGTGAGGCTTTTGGAGTGACTTGAAATCTAGCACAGGCACAAACAGCAAACATGATGTCTGGCCTTGATGCAGTCAAATACATTAGAGAGCCAATCATAGACCTGTAGACATGTACATCTACATCTACACCATCTTCATCCTTGACCAGTGGTTTATTAGACTCAATAGGAGTAGTAGCTGTTCTGATGGACAAAAAATCAAACTTCTTTAAGATGTCAGCTACATACTTATCCTGACTAATAAAGATTCCATCAGGTTGTTGCTTCACTTGAAGTCCCAAAAAGAATGTGAGTTCACCCATGGAACTCATCTGGAATCTTTTGTGCATACATTCTTCAAACTCTGTACACATAGACTTCTTAGTAGAGCCAAAAATAATGTCATCCACATATACTTGGACTAACATAATGTCACTCTTGTTCTTCTTGATAAACAATGTTTTGTCTATGGTACCTCTTCTAAAACCATTTTCCATCAGAAAAGAAGAAAGTGTCTCATACCAAGCTCTAGGAGCTTGATGTAGACCATAAAGAGCTTTGATCACCTTATAGACTTTGTTTGGATGAGCAGGATCAACAAAGCCTAGAGGTTGATGAACATACACCTCCTCTTCAATAGTGCCATAAAGAAATGCACTTTTAACATCCATTTGGTAGACAGTAAATCCCATGTATGATGCAAAGGCTAAAAATAACCTAATTGCCTCAATTCTGGCAACAGGTGCAAAAACCTCATCATAATCTATACCTTCCTCCTGTCTAAACACTTGTGCTACAAGCCATGCTTTTTTTTCACAACAATACTTATCTCATCCCTTTTATTTCTGAAGACCCACTTTGTGCCAATTACCTTTTTCCCATATGGCAAATCAACAAGTACCCAAACCTTTTGTAGTTTGAACTGAAGCAATTCCTCTTGCATTGCTTCAACCCAGCTTTCATCTTGTAAGGCTTATGATATAGTCTTGGGTTCTTTTGGAGAGAGAAAACATGCAAACAAACAGTTCTGATGATTCTTTTGATTTGTTATGTTCTGTTTGTGAATGTAACTTACCAAGGCTTGTTGTGCTGAAGAAGCCTTTTGAATCTTCCCTCTTGTTTGAACTGCTGATGTAGGATCTCTTAGAATTTGTCCTTTTGGATAATCCTTATGAATTCTGAGTGTGGGAATAGGAATGACAGCAATGGTGTTATCCATGTTGTTAAAATCATCAACTGCACCTACATCTTCATCATCATCATAAGCTCCATTGAATATTCCATCATTTGGGAGAGTATCAGAAGCATCTTCCAAGTCAGGCATATTTAGATCAATGGGTAAATCAGCATTAGGGAGAGTAAGAGTGCAACAATAGGTTATTTATTCCTCAAGATAAACAAATGATGATTCACCAGCGTTTGTCCCTGTGGGAGTACTAGCAATACTAACAGATGGCCTATCAGTACTAACAAATAGCCTATCAGTAATAACAAATGGCCTATCAGTACTAACAGAATGCCTATCATACTACCAGATGGTCCTATCAGAACTAAACAGATTCCCCTATCAGTACTAACAGATGGCCTATCAGTACTAACAGATTGCCTATCAGTACTAAGTATGTTAGTACTGGTAGCCTGAGCTGTCTTCTTTTGAGATGGCTTGTCTTGAAACATCATCCATAGCTTTAACGACCAATTCTTGAGTAACCCACTCATTCTCAAGTTCTCGTTGCAAGGCTTTGTTCACTTACTATTATCATCTGATGTTGTTCTTCCTTGTTAGCAGCATCTTCTATCTTGTACATCATTGTCTTTAGGAGAACTTTTGGAAGGTTTTTTCACCCTCATGTGCACGTGGATGAACATATCATCTTCTATAGAATCCTTGTCCTATGAGGTTTGTACTGGAAGCATATGTTATTCCTGAGTAGTGCCTTTTATTTCTTTCCTGATGAAACCTGCAACAAAAGATCTTGAGAGTACTCAACTTCCACATTAACCTGATTTCTACACCAACAGGAATATATGAATTGAATTGTTGATAAAAATCAATAACAAAAACATCCAATTAGACCAGTTTCCAGTCACATTAGGTTATCTTCAAGAAACTTGAATGTGCAAATACTCTTCTTAACCCTTTTGGTCCTTTTGTTGTATATTTTAAAGGCTTTACTAGAGGCAGAGTATCCAAGCAAATAACCTTCATCAGATTTCCCATCAACTTTGCCCAAGGAATCTAAGGTGTTTAAAAATCTAGGGGCACCCAAAAGCTCATAAAACTAATACTAGTGAGTTACCATTAATAGTTCATAAGTGTCTTATTTTAAGGTTGGTCACTATATTATACCTATTCAGTACATAAGCATTAGCAGTTAATTACTGCCTCTGCCCAAATGGATCGGTAAAAGGTGAATCTGCTAAACATAGTTCTGAGCTTCCTCAATTAGGGTCTTGTTTTTCCTTCTTCAATCACCCTTCCTGCTATGGAGTTTCTACAAGCCACACTAAACTCCCTTTTTATTCCTTTCTTAATACAAAATTCATTCATAGCATGGTTCTTAAACTCTGTCCCATTATCACATCTAATAATTTTAACATTATGATTCAATTGGTTTTCTAAGCCTATGATAAGTTTACAAAGGATTTCAGCTTTTTCAAGCCTTAGGTTGCAAAGAAAAATAACCCAACTAAACTGCTAGAAATCATTAGTCCACACCCAAGCAGAACCTTTTTCTTGTTAAATACTTTCTACAGAGACATTGCCAAATAAGTCCAGAATGAAAAATTCAGGGTCCTTTCTGATGAATTCTTTCTAACTTGGCTTTACGGAGGCCATGTGTTTGCTTACACCTTCCTTGCAGGCAAACAGCAAGTATGGTTATTTCCACAAAAAACTTTGAAGGTAAACCACTAACTAGGAGACCTTTACCAAGTTTGTTATTAAATATTTTTTGAAATTCACATGACCTAATCTCCTGTGCCAAATTTAAGAACACATTTGCTATAGCATATGCAAATCAACAAGTTATCCTCCAAAGGAACAATGATCTTTAAATCCGAAACGTAACACATCATCCTTTTCTAGGAGCTATGAGTACAACTTGACTTTTATCAAGAAGCATAAAGCTAGGAGACAAGATAAGGCATTCAACTCCCAGTAAAAAGACACTATTTTTCCGTGTCACACCATTTGTGAGACAGAGAAAAAGGTTTAAAACTTGAAGTTCAACTTCAAAATAAACATCATCAAAGTCTAAATTAGCATGTTTGATTTTACCTTTACCCCTATCATAAGCTTTGTCCAAGCTTTCATTTGATGCAGTAGAAAAATTTTCAAACTGATGTTTTAGAACATTTTTCTGCATCTTCTTGGATTCTACATTACCACCAAACCTTGATTTGATTGCCTCCCAGAGTGATTTAGCATCTGCAACATTGTGAAACTTGAGGAGGTATTCATCAGGTATTGCTAAAAGCAAGATGCTTTTAACTCTTTCCTGATTCCTTCTAGCAGCCAGTTGTTTGGCAGTCTTAGGAGCAGGAGGAGCAGATGTTTCTCCAGTTGGTGCAGGCTCTTCTTCTAGATCTCCATTGACAATAACATCCCATAGGTTATGGTCTGTATGACAGATATATTGTCGCATTCTCATGCTCCAAATATCGTACTCTCCCTTCCTGATGATAGGGATCTTCATTGCAGTGATTGTGGGTGGAGGAATGTCTTGTTCTGCCATCTTACAATTGAGTTCTTCTTATTCAGAGTTTCCACACAAGCTCTGATACCACTTGTTGGATCGTTTTACTGAATAGATCTTAACCTTCAGCTTGCAAAGAGTTTGCTCCTTTAGATAATTCTAAAGCAACAATAATGAAACACTGAGTAAACACTATTGATTATGCGGAATCTAATCAATAATGCTAAGAAGAACAATATTGAATATCACAAAAGAACTTTTATATTAAACCTTGAATCTGCCTAGGTTACAGATTACAAACTATGATTACTATTCGATCTCTATGATCTGTGTAGAACTATATCTACTAACTATGCCTAGGGTTCCTTTTATAGACTAAGGAAACCCTAATGGGCTTTACAAAACGCGTATAAAGATCATGCATATCCTTTCCTAAGATATCTCATGCATATCTCATAAATGGTACTAACTACTTTATACTAATGGTACTAACTATCTGATCAGTACTAACTATTTTGTACTGTCAGTACTAATTACAACTAGCGGTACTAAGTAATATAACTAGCGGTACTAAGTCAAGAATGCATAATTCCCAACAACAACCCTAAATATTCAAAACGTTTTGAAAACTAATGCAAAGCAGATTTGAAATGTCTATGATAGGGGAAATGAAATTCTTTTTAGGACTTCAGATCCACCAATCTCCATGAGGTATCTTTATCAGTCAGACTAAGTATGATTTGGAAATATTAAAGAAGCATGACATGGTCAAATGTGTTAGCATTGGTACACCAATAGCTACATCACATAAGCTGGATGCAGATTTTAGTGCTACACTCGTAGATCAAACAAAATATCATAGCATGATTGGGTCACTCATGTATCTGACAGCTAGTAGACCAGACCTTGTGAACGCAATGTGACAACCCACATTTTCAAGTCATTTTACGTTAATAAATATTCAACTATTTACTTTAGACTTTTACGCATTTATTTTTAATTTCAACCGCTAAGTTAAATCGCGTAAACTAAAAATCAACAATCAATGTAAACCGACATCAAGCAAATAAAAGTTTACGCCAAACAAGTGTTATATTATTTTTATGAAAATAATTTATAACTTTTATATTTTATTTTTATACTTTACGTAAAACGTTTATGTTTTGCGTTTTGGAATCTTTTTGCATGCATATAAACCATTCTACCTTTCTACACTTAACTAAATACCCACAATTATACCCAATACCCAAAATTTTTATATTTTCTTACACATAAATACATTATGTCCGGTTACAAGTATACAACACAAAACAATTTACACTGTTGCTTGGATAAATACCATGTGCTAGTTTTGAGCATTTTATTCAAGGTTTCTTACAAGTTCCATCAACCTTCTTACAAACCCACTCCTCCTCTAATCCAATCACCACCAAACGAACAACCCTCCCATTGATTTATGGTTTTGTGTAAGAGATTGTTTCCTAGATATTTTGTGTATATAAGGATCAAGCAACTAGACTTTCTCACACACTTCTCACTTGAAAAAAATATAAACACTCTCATCCTTTACATAATAAGCCACAGCTCCATATAGCCATAAAAAGTTTTCATAGTTTCCATTTTCTTGACATTATAAGCATACAAGGGTGATTAAGGGTATAATCTAAGGTGTTCCAAGTCGGTTTGCATGTTAAGGTTTCTATTTTAAGCAAGGGTTTTTCAAGATCAAGTTAGGGTTTTCATAATTAAGATTTAAGGTTTTTATTAGGTTTTTGGGTTTAGAATCAAAGACTAAGGTTTCTTTTTGATCATCTACTTTGTAAGCATACTGCATTACTCTTTTGATTTTCATACATATTGATTATTGTTATTCATGTTTCTATACTTACCTTATGTATTTTTACACATAAACATCTTGATTATAAAGTTATATCACCAACTAGTATACTTTTACAAATAATTGCAAAGAAATCAAGAACATCACTTACTTATGAGTATTAGACATGTTGTTAGGTTTATAATTCATAAACTAGCTTAAAGGATCTTATGAATATTTCATAAAATTGTGAAGAGTTGGATAAGATTAGGTTAGTGGATGACTGTTGTTTGTGAAAGTGATTGAAATTTATAGGTTAGTGGTTTTGTGGTATAAAAATATAGTAGAAATGATGGATAAAAAGTGCACAAAATGCCCCTTAGGGACAACAGGTTTATAGCAGTAGGTTGCGGACCTTTTGTCGATTCAAAAGCTTAAAAATATGTTAGTACATCTTAACATGATTCTGTGCATATAAAGAACTCGAAAATCAAATGTAAAATGAAGAAGTTATGGCCAAAACTAGATTTGAAACAATACCGACAAAAATAGTTTTTCGGCAAAAGCTGGCAGAATTTTATTTCGTGTTTTTAACTATTTTTGAGTCCGAATTGGCTTAAGTATAAAACTATAAACTTGTTTAGAATTATTTTTCGTTGTATGAACATGAATTATGATGCCTAAATGTGTATAACGGATTAGTGAAACTTAAACAAAGTTGGACTATTTTTCGAACATTTGTATAAAAATTTATGCACTATTTTTCCTAGCATGAATAGTAAAATTATATTTCGGACATTTTCGGTCCGTTTGGACTCTAAAAACCTTAGGAAATATTATAGTAACACTTATATAATATTTATACGCGTTTTAAACTTTATAAATATTATTTTATAAATTAATCGGACTATAAATATATTCGTTGTAATTATAATAAAAATAGTAAATCAAGTGTAGTAGGCAATTATTAATTTTTCGGCTATTAGAAAACATCACAAAGGTACATACTTAAGAATTAAATGGTAAACTTAACGTAAATAATATTTCAATTTATTAAAGTTAAACAAAACTATTAGGTGATGATATAACGATATAAAATACATTGTTGATTTATTCTAAATCAATTCCATTACTAAAGGTGAGTTTCATGGCCCCTATTTTACTTCTTTTTAACTCTTTTGGGGGAGAATGCATGCGTATTTACAAACTCGATTACATATGTGTTTTCATAACATACTTACAAACTCGTTTACATACTTGTTTTTATAACTTGTTTACAAAATCGTTTACATGATTGATTCCAAACTTATTTACAAATCTCGAGGCGAGATACGTTGTTCATTTTACAATTGGACATAAGTACAATAGTTTTAAATTCTTACAGTGATTACGTAGCGTGCCTAAATTCCAATAACCCACTATGCCCACTATCATGAACTGCTAATTACTTTGTTTAAGTGTGTGTGTTATAAATATATCTATTTGGGATTGACATCCCCGTCCAGGATTGGTGTCTACAAGGCCAACGGACATGTACCATGTCGGATCTAGATGTTACGGGTTGACATCTACACGGGTACAATTATTTACATTAATTTGCACACATATAAGTCGTAGCTTCAGTGTCATGAGCTTAGTGCAGTCGTAATTATATTTTGTAACTTTGTATGTGTTACATTATTACACATTAGAAATCTTGCGGTCCAACATTTATACTTACATAAACCTATGAACTCATCAACTTTATGTTGACACTTTTAGGCACATATTTCTCAGGTGAATAAGATGCTTGAAGTAACTGATGTGCATTAGAGTCTAGACTTTTCACAATTACATTCATGGATTTCTACATATATTTAAAATATCAAATCTCATTGTATTATTTCTAGACTTTCATTATGATGAAAACCTTTGGACAAATGTTATTTTTCAATTAAATCAACGAGATTACTTTTCAAACAATTCATTTAGAGGTCGTTCTCTCATATCTTATGCTATTGTATTATGAAGTAACACTCTCGGTCAACATTTCGCTGCGACCTATTTTGGGGGTGTTACAGATTGGTATCTAGAGCCAATGTTATAGAGAACTAGGTTGAAAATTTTACCTAGACTATAACCGTTTTCATAAACATTGCATCACATCAAACTTTTTCATGTGCATACACACTACTTGCTTACTTGCTTACATTACTTGCTTACACGACTCTTATATATATACTTACCTTCTCTTGCGTATATTTTACAATTGTTTATATAAAAGTTATCTATATAAATACTAGGACTTTTCTCAAGACATTTTGAATGACACGATGGTCTTTAAAAATTTTCATGACTTTACGTAATACCTTTTTACATAACATTGAAGCTTGTCACAGTCCGCCAATCCTGATAGTTACCTTATCATTCAACTCCGAGTTAAACACCCACCTCATACTGTTGAAATACCTACGTCACCTTGGGACCCATCGCCTAGAATCATGCCAATTAATTCAAACACGACTTTAACATGTCACCTTGTAACAGTTCATCTTTGGAGCACGACTCTTAGAACCATCTTAGACTCTACTTCCTATTTGCGTTTGTAAATTGATGACATCAAATAACATCTATTTTATAGCATCATTTATCCCATGTATTTAACCCATTTTATATAATTGTTGCAAAGAATTGTTACTTAATCGTTTACATTTGAGAATTGCAGTAATTATGGAGTAGTTGGTGAATATTAGCAAAAGGCACGCATTTTGGAGCTTAAATGAAGATATTTTGAAGATTACTATTCTAAAGACCAATACGTATCCATCAAGGAAGATACGGCGTATCCGTGCATGCACTCACCAAAGACCACAAAGGAATGAAGCTCAATACGCCGTATCCAGAAGAAGTCAATACGCCGTATTCAATGTATAGTATGTGAATATTCTGTAAGATATCAAACGTGGTCCCTACTCCAAGAAACCCTTAATACGCCGTATCCAATTCCTTAGATACGCCATATCGAACCTGTGACAAACCGTCAATTTCAGGGTGTTATTTTATTCTCGAGTATTAATTATAATTTTTATTTTTATGTTGAGATATAAACTCGATTTTCAGAGGAGAAAGAAAGCAGAAGATGTCTTGCAACACATTCTAAAAAACCGTTAGAAAAGGCAACATTAATATTCATATACTTTAAGTAAATCGTATTAGTTTTGGTATCCTATCGTTAACTCGGTTAGTTTACCTTAGCTAAAACAATTACTCTTGTATTAATTATGATGTTTGAAGGCTAATACCTTCGGGTATTAGCCATTATTATGAAGATCTGAATGTTTGGTATTGTTTATCTCGATTTCTTGATTTGTCGTTGAATGCTTGTTTATGTTTATCAATTTATACTTGTTTACGTGCTTTTGTATGCGACCTATCATTCAACTAGATCTAGTGATACAGACCAAGTAATCTAGAGTCTGGGATAGCTCTCCATATAGTGATTTATACATTTAGAATCATAGGATCACGAATATTGTCCTGCTAAATCTGTGTCTAGGATACGCTTTGGGCTTAACTAGTTAATTGGATATTGCCAATGGTTTATTGAACATGTTGACTAGAAGGTAAACCTAGATAATTCAACAAATAACGTACTGATCCCATTGGATAGTTACACAAGTGGACTACTAGAGTATAAATCACCGTTAAGTGGTAAGTGGGTAAAGTCTCTATGAGCTAGGGTTTAACAAGATCACAAATGCTTTAACCCATAAGATAGATTATAATCAGCAAATTAGGATGCTTTATGTGGATGCTTTAATTGTGACAGACTTAATGTGTCTAGGTCTTAGGAAGAAGTCCCGCCTAAGTCTTAAGAATGATATGCCACCTCGAGAGAAGAAATCATTGCACTTAATAAACAAACCAACGTTCTAATCGGATTAATAATGGTTAATATAGTTTTCTATCATTAGGCTCGACCGCTCTTTTATCTTCTGTTAATTTGCTTGCGTGGGTTAAAGTGGCTTGAATTGATTGTAGTCACCAAACAAACTCGTGTCAGTCTCTCAGGCTGAAACCCCCCTTTTACCTGTTAGAATTAGGATTAAAACTAACATAGGATTAGCATAGGTTTGACTTAGACTATAATTAACTCAGATTAGATAAACCAAAATATAAATAAATTGAGAGATTTAACCTTGTTTCAAGTGTTCAACACCCTACTTACCACGAATCTACCACTGACTGGGTATACTGCCCGTTAAAGTGTTATTTTCGGTTAAGTCGGCAAATTATAAATTTAAAACTTGAACTATCATAAATAAACACCACACAACAACACATCAAGTTTTTGGCGCCATTGTCGGGGAGTGAAAATTAATCTTGATTTTATTTTATGTTTTGGTTTTTAGATTTAGGAGGAGTATAAATTAGATTAGTGTAATTTAGAGTAGTTTATATTCCTGCTTGTTTATTCTGTTTGAAACGGCGTATTCATTTTACTGAATACGACATATTGGTTATTTAATAGTTTTTCTAGTAAGATTGTTTCAGGATGGATGATCCAAACATTACTAAGGAGGAATACATCAAGCTCGAGGAAGAAAAAGCTCAAAAACGTGGTAAAGTGTTTAACTGGGAAACTACTAAGTATGGTAAGATCTGGTATGATGAAGACATTTACGACCTCAGATCCGTTGAATTCGAATTCCCAGCTATAGCCTTTAGTAACAAGGTATCATCTAAAAAACACTTTCTTGTGAACCCACGGTAAGTTCTCTTAACGATGAAATTGACTTTAGAGTTTCGTTCGACGAATCCGATGATGAAGATTACACGGTAATTTTTGACAAAAACTCGTTCTCTTATAAAATAAATTTTGTCACTGATTTGAAAACAGATTCAGAAAATGATAATGAAAAAGTCAATATGCATTCGTTTCTGTCACCCGAGCGTGAGGTCAGTTATTTTGATGATTTAGACTTCTTTAAAGATTTTGAGAATGAATTTCTAGCCATTGTTTACAATGATGCTCTAACGTCTAAATCAGATTTCTTAACTGAACCTACTGTAATTTCTCATCATATCGATGAATTTGATTTAAAAGATGAAACATCATTGTTCGAATGTGATAAAGAGGAACAAAACATTTTAAACTTTAATGATCTATTCTCTTTTAACGTAATTTATCCCAATGATTCAAAATTAGATAAGGACAATGATGATGATAAAATCTATATTGAACACTCTTCGGGGGATATGTATGTCATACCATTATCTAATGTAATAAATATCGATGTTTGTGCCTATGCACATGGGTTAAATAAGCTTTTGGAAACAAGTCATGATACATCTAATAAATTTTTCAAAACTAAAACTTTTATCATGGAATTAAATTTTAATATCATGACTTGGAATCATCTTAACAAAGGGATGTCATTCATTTTCCTAATCAAGAATTTGTATGTGCCCTTTGGCATCCCGTTCGACCCTAAATTGTTTTATAAGGATGGGATTAAATTGGGGCAAGTCTAACTTAAAGACTTTTCTGTAAACAAAAGTGTTTCCCGGGAGACAACCCGGAATGTTATTTAATTTTAACGAGTCTGTCTTCCCAGACATCAATACGGCGTATCCGCTCCATACCATACGGCGTATTGATTGTCTAGACGTTATCAGTCTTTACTTTTTATGCACTTTAAAAACATTATTGTCAGTTCTTGCAATACGGCGCATTCATGCACATGATACGGCGTATTCACCAAAACTGGCCCGTATTTAGTTTGTTTAGTTTAGTTTAAATTAACCGTAGGTACCAAGATAGGAATGCACATGTTTTTTCCTATATTTTCTACAGGACCTTGGAAGCAAAGAATATCGACGAATATTGGTGGAGAATATACAAATATGGAAAATCTTGAAGTGTTGGAGTCTTGAAACTTCAAGGCGGTTGTTCAACACAATCTTGCTAATAAAATCAACATGGAGAATCTGCCGAGCAAATATCAGAGGAGTTTCTCATTCTAATTTTTTTTAATTAACGTATTTAATGTTTTATCTATACAACGAGGACGTTGTATTATTCAAGTGGGGGGATGGAATTAGAATGTTTACTTGTCCTAATTTTCACACTAAAATGCTTAAATTATGCTCAAAATTAAAAAAAATTCAAGCATACTTTTGTGAAATTACTTGATACATAATCCGCACACAATAACCCTTGTTAGATATTATGAGGATTTAACCTATCCGTTTCTAAATGTTTACACAAATTCTACAAAATATGAGTGTGTCGGTGATGTTGTAGACTTTAAAACTTGGCTTGGTATATCTATTCGAGACCGCAATAATAAGTACTATGGATTTAGATGGAGTAACTTGTTTAAACAGGTAAATTTTAAGATCACACCCAAATCGCCTTTACATGTTGCTTATTAAGTTACTACACTGGTTAGTTAACCCCCGTATAAACCCTTTGTTTACTCTCATTTTAAAGAGTAAGATACCCCTAGAACAACCCGTAGAGCCATCCTTTAGGAACAACACCAATTATTTGTTTCGTTACACCTTTACACCTTAACCTACCCTGTTAGATTAAGTTTATTTTACAGTTGCTAGTTGCTTAAAGTGTAAAGTTTGTATTTCCCGAGTCTTGTGTCAAAATGTTTCCCTATTAATTATCGGGGCCACTTGGAAAAATTTCCACATTGCAAATGGGACTGTATATTATAGTGCAAAAACTCATGTTATTTTTTAGCTTACCAATCGCAATAATTGGTACGTCCGAAAATGAAGGAAACTTATAGCAAGGAATTATTCCGGATAATTTTTATATCGTGAAGATGGTGAAACTACAACCTAGACGTTTTGCGTAGTATAGTGTTAGCACAAAAGAATATCAAACAAAATTCGAAAAGTTCGCAACAAAAACAGAGAAGAAAAGTCTTGCAACATCGTTTCGCAACTATCTAGAAGAAATTACATGAACTACGATCGATTATTCACCATTGAGAACCATCTCCTCTCATCTAACGATCGCCCCCAGCGCCGAAGACACCCCCAAGCATCTGCGATATCCAGCGAACCACCAAAACCAAACCGTACCTAGGGGAGAGAGGTGAACATATCTATCACTCTATATATCCTCCAATAGAGTCTCATGAGTCGTATCGGAGAGAAGGGTAGGGGGAAAGTATGGGATGTTTGGGAGGTTGACCATTACGAGAACGCCAACTTTGGTTGTTGTTTTTTATCTGTGATCAAGACGTTGTAAATAGTTGTGTCTTTATCATGGTAACGGTTGGGAAAAAGTGTCTAGCAACTTGTATTTTAGACTTAATCTATTTGTTTTGTAATTTTTATTTAACAACAATTTAATTCCCTTTCCTAATCATTAACTATGGGTTTTACGCGAATGAGGATGTGATCGAGCGTTCATGTCTATTCCGTCGTTACGGCCATGTATGCATGTCTCAGCTGCCTTGTTGGTTTATTACTATTGGTGAAAGTTAGAATATCCATACCCTATATTACTCTACTATTCCTACTCTTTAGCTTATTTGAGGTGGGAGTGAGGAGTCACATGTGTCTATCCCGTCGTTACGGGTGTGTATGTGTGGTCTTTGTCGCCCTTCTGGAATATTGGTATCGATAAATATTAGTTAGAGTAATCAACCCTAAGCCTTCTCACATAAACCATTTTTACCTTTATAAACTTGTTAATCCTTAGCTTTAGCGGTGGAGATGTGTATCCTTGCCAAGCTTATGATAGAATGCTCATCACGACCTAGCAATTGAATGAATTAGTTACATGTTACCACATAGATTAGTTGAGTGATTTGAGTGTTTTCATCTTCCTATTTCGTGAGGTGTTTGGTTGTGTACTTGTAATAGATCAAATAAATGCTTTAACGGAAAAGATCCTTAGGGATACATTTTTATAGGCTTCTAAAGGCTACTTGAGGATAAGTGGGATTCAAGTGGGGGATATTTGATGACATCAAATAACGTTTATTTTATAGCATCATTTATCCCATGTATTTAACCCATTTTATATAATTATTGTAAAGAATTGTTACTTAATCGTTTATATTTGAGAATTGCAGTAATTATGGAGTAGTTGGTGAATATTAGCAAAAGGCGCGCATTTTAGAGCTTAAATGGAGATATTTTGAAGATTACTATTCTGAAGACCAATACGCCGTATCCATCAAGGAAGATACGACGTACCCATGCCTGCACTCACCAAAGACCACAAAGGAATGAAGCTCAATACGTCATATCCAAAAGAAGTTAATAGGCCGTATTCAATGTATAGTATGTGAATATTTTGGAAGATATCAAACGTGGTCTCTACTCCAAGAAGCCGCCCAATACGTCGTATCCAATTCCTTGGATATGCTGTATCGAACCGACTTCCAGACCCTATAAATACAAAACTCAAAAATGAGTTTTAAGTGTGCTAAATCATATTCTCAATACCTAAACCATAAAAGTCGATTTTCAGAGGAGAAAAAGAGCAGAAGAGGTCTTACAACGCATTCCAATCCATAGAAGGCAACGCGTAATTTTATATACTTTAGTAATCGTTCAGTTTTTGGTATCATTTGTTAACTTGGTTAGTTTACCTTGGCTAAAAAAATTAATCTTGTATTAATTATGATGTTTGAAGGCTAATAGTATTAGCCATTATTATAAAGATCTGAATGTTTGGTATTGTTTATCTCGATTTCTTGATTTATCGTTGAATGCTTGTTTATGTTTATCAATTTATACTTGTTTACGTGCTTTTGTATGTGACCTATCATTCAACTGGATCTAGTTATACGGACCAAGTAATCTAGAGTCTGGGATAGCTCTCCATATAGTGATTTATACATCTAGAATCATAAGATCACAAATACTGTCCTGCTAAATCTGTGTCTAGGATACGCTTCGGGATTAACTAGTTAATTGGATATTACCAATGGTTTATTAAACGTGTTGACTAGAAGGTGAACCTAGATAATTCAACAAATAACATATTGATCCCATTGGATAGTTGGACAAGTGAACTACTAGAGTATAAATCGCTGTTAAGCGGTAAGTGGGTAAAGTCTCTATGAGCTAGGGTTTAACAAGATCACCATTGCTTTAATCCCTAAGATAGATTATAATCAGCAAATTAGGATGCTTTATACGGATTCTTTATTTGTGACAGAATTAATGTGTCTAGGTCTTAGGAAGAAGTCCCGCCTAAGTCTTAAGAATGATATGCCACCTCGAGAGAAGAAATCATTGCACTTAATAAACAAACCAACGTTCTAATCGGATTAATAATGGTTAATATAGTTTTCTATCATAAGGCTCAACCACTGTTTTATCTTCTGTTAATTAGCTTGCGTGGGTTAAAGTATCTTGAATTGATTGTAGTCACCAACCAAACCTGTACCAGTCTCTCAGGCTGAAACCCTCCTTTTACCTGTTAGAATTAGGATTAGAACTAACAAAGGATTAGCATAGGTTTGACTTAGATTAGAATTAACATAGATTATAAAACCAAAATATAAATAAATTGAGAGATTTAACCTCGCTTCAAGTGTTCGACACCCTACTTACCACGAATCTACCACCGACCGGGTACACTGCCCGTTAAAGTGTTGTTTTTGGTTAAGTCGGCAAAATATAAATTTAAAACTTGAACTATCATAAATAAACACCACACAACGACACGATCACACCTGCCATGGCTGCAAAATAAGTTTATTGCCCCGCCAATCATAAGGTCACCTATACCACGAAAAACGCAACGTCATTCAATCAACACCATAAAATTTATCAATGTTTCATAAGGCGAAATTCTCGTTATACCTTTAATATTAAGCCGCATGATCGTTGACCCTAGGCGGGTTTAGTAAATGCACTTAATGTGAAAACTACCCGACCCAAATAACGTTCTGTATTTTCTCCCCCACTTTCTCCGCTCTCACAGAATGTCACACACACGTGTATATATAAAACTAATATATAAACATCATCAACACATGTCTGACCCGCCATGGCTGCAAACGCGAGTTCGCGTTGCCTCGCCAAGATACGGGCCCCTTTCAGCCGTTATGATCCGTCAACATATTATACTTACAGAATAATTAGCGTAAAGAATTAGAAGCTGCCATAAGCAGCATCACCTTTTTTGGGTAACCATAGTCACATCATAATCGCGCCATAAAAACAAAGTTGCACTAAAGCGTATCAAATAATATATGACTTTATTACTTTTAAATGATCATTTTAAAATGAGATCAATATCAGGATGCTTAGAAGGATCTGGTCGATTGAATTCGGCGTGAGCAATGCTTATTGAGGTTCCTTTTAATAAATCTGAAAACAGACCAAGTAGGCAATATGACTAATAAATAGGCTCAGATAAGCGAGAAATCGAAGTACAGGATACACCTGCCATGGTTGAGAAATAAGTTTATTGCCCCGCCAAGATGCAAGCGATCTCATGTTCAATCGAGCTCGTACATACGTTCATCACAGCCTATTCAAACGTTTAACCCGCCCTGGGCACATACATAGTGTAGACATATATTGTCCATGAAGGTCACCTATACCATGAAAAATGCAACGTCATTCAATCAACACCAAAAAAATTATCAATGTTTCATAAGGCGAAACTCTCGTTATACCTTTAATATTAAGCTGTAGGATCGTTCTCCCTAGGCGGGTTTAGTAAATGCACTTAATGTGAAAACCACCCGACCCAAATAACGTTCTGTATTTTCTCTCCCACTTTCTCCGCTCTCACATAATGTCACATACACGTGTATCTATAAAACTAATATATAAACATCAACAACACATGGCCGACCCGCCACGGCTACAAACGCGAGTTTGCGATGCCTCACCAATATACGGGCCTCTTTCAGCCGTTATGATCCGTCAACATATTATACTTACAGAATAATTAGCGCAAAGAATTAGAAGCTGCCATAAGCAGCATCACCTTTTTTGGGTAACCATAGTCACATCATAATCGCGCCATAAAAACAAAGTTGCACCAAAGCGTATCAAATATTATATGACTTTATTACTTTTAAATTATCATTTTAAAATGAGATCAATATTAGGATGCTTAGAAAGATCTGGTCGATTGAATTCGGCATGAGCAATGCTTATTGAGGTTCCTTTTAATAAATCTGAAAACAGACCAAGTAGGCAATATGACTAATCAATAGGCTCAGATAAGCGAGAAATCGAAGTATAGGATACACCTGCCATGGTTGCGAAATAAGTTTATTGCCCCGCCAAGATGCAAGCGATCTCATATTTAATCGAGCTCGTACACACGTTCATCACAGCCTATTCATACGTTTAACCCGCCCTGGGCACATACATAGTGTAGACATATATTGTCCATGAAGGTCACCTATACCACGAAAAACGCAACGTCATTCAATCAACACCAAAAAATTTATCAATGTTTCATAAGGCGAAACTCTCGTTATACCTTTAATATTAAACCGCAGGATCGTTCTCCCTAGGCGGGTTTAGTAAATGCACTTAATGTAAAAACCACCCGACCCTAATAACGTTCTGTATTTTCTCTCCCACTTTCTCCGCTCTCACAGAATGTCACATACACATGTATATATAAAACTAATATATAAACATCATCAACACATGTCCGACTCGTCATGGCTGCAAACGCGAGTTCGCGATGCCTCGCCAAGATACGGGCCCCTTTCAGCGTTTTGATCCGTCAACCTATTATACTTACAGAATAATTAGCGCAAAGAATTAGACACTGCCATAAGTAGCATCACCTTTTTTGGGTAACCATAGTCACATCATAATCGCGCCATAAAAACAAAGTTGCACTAAAGCTTATCAAATTATATATGACTTTATTACTTTTAAATGATCATTTTAAAATGAGATCAATATCAGGATGCTTAGAAGGATCTAGTCGATTGAATTCGGCATCAGCAATGCTTATTGAGGTTCCTTTTAATAAATCTAAAAATAGACCAAATAGGCAATATGACTAATCAATAGCCTCAGATAAGAAGGAAATCAAAGTACAAGATACACCTGTCATGGCTGCGAAATAAGTTTATTGCCCCGCCAAGATGCAAGCGATCTCATGTTTAATCGAACTCGTACATACGTTCATCATAGCCTATTCAGACATTTAACCCGCCCTGGGCACATACATAGTGTAGACATATATTGTCCATGAAGGTCACCTATACCACAAAAAACGCAACGTCATTCAATCAACACCAAAAATGTATTAATGTTTCATAAGGCGAAACTCTCGTTATACCTTTAATATTAAACCGCATGGTCGTTCTCCCTATGCGGGTTTAGTAAATGCACTTAATGTGAAAACCACCCAACCCGAATAACGTTCTGTATTTTCTCTCCCGCTCTCACAGAATGTCACATACACATGTATATATAAAAGTAATTAATGTGTAATTTCTTTTAAATAAAACTATGTCAGGTTTTACATTTATAAAACCCTAACTACCTTAACTATTCCTATGTACTAAAGAGCAGTGTACCCTATCATGTTTAGTGTAGTTGTTAGCCTTAAAATATGGTGACAAACACGGAATTACATTAGTTCATTTATAGCGTGACACGTAGGGACTAATAATGACTAGTTACAACAGTTGTGTGTCACTAGGACTATGTTAGATATGAGTAAAAGACTCGGTCACCCCGTATATTTATTGTTTATAATAGTTCGTAGTTTAATAGTTAATCGTATGTCTTTCAGTTTTTAGTCGGGTGCTAATACTCGGTATTTTGTAAAAACTATATAAGCCTCTTCCAACTTTAGAAGAGGCAAGCTAGTCAATAATCATTTTCACTTTAACACATACACTATCTCTCTCTCTAGAAAAGTGGTGCGATGATGGTGTGCTCAAGGACAGGTACCCGCGAGCTTTTGCTCTTGAGAATTGTAAATCTATCAAGGTAGCAACTAAGCTTTCTCAGCCTGAATTTTCTCATTCGTTTAGAAGACTCCCGCGTGGAGGATGTGAACAAAATCAAGTTAATGAGTTGGAAGATTTAATGAGGCTGGTGGTGTTATCTCCTATTGAGGATCGTTGGATGTGGGGCTTGGAGAACTCGGGGTTATTCTCAGTGGCTTCGATTCGTCGACATATAGATGATAAGATGTTATCGGGGTGGAATTGTAAAACCAGATGGATTAATTATGTCCCTAATAAAGTAAATGTCCTCGCCTGGAAAGTTATGACGGACTCGTTGCCCACCAGGTTCAATATCACGCGCCGAGGTATTCCTATTGATTCCATTTTATGTGTTAATTGTGACATGGGAGTGGAGACATCGAGGCATTTATTTTTCTCGTGTCGCATGGCCAAGGAGGTGACGAATCTGATTGCTAGATGGTGGGATGTGCCGGAGCCGGAGTGTGAGTCTTATGAGGACTGGCTTGTTTGGGTTACAAATGTTCGTTTGCCATTGAAGAATAAAAAGCTGTTTGAAGGCGTTTTCTACGTTCTATGGTGGCTCCTTTGGTGGTTTCGTAACAAATCTATCTTCGAGTGTAATTCCCCTAAGAAGGCGTTGTTTTTTGATGATTTAAAGTGTAAATCTTTTTTCTGGTGTCGGTATAGGTGTAACAAGTCGTTTGGTTGGTCCGAGTGGCTTAAAAATCCAAACCTTATTGTGTTGTAATTCTAGCTCCTTGCTAGTGTTTATCTTTTAATAAATCAGCCGTTCAAAAAAAATCAATGACTATAAAAAAATATCTTAAACATACGTTAGGCAAAATCATACCCCAAAAGTTTATTGCAAAATATTTAAAATACTACACTTCATCGCAACGTACGAGATTGAAAACCTTATTATTACCAAAACATAACATGCAACTCAGATAACTTAAAAAACTATCACTAAAAAAAAAAAAACACATTGTCGTCATTCAGGTCTAATGGTTACCCACTCTTATATCCTCCCAAGATGTCTTATATTTAAATCTCAGCAAAACCTAATCCACCATACCTCCGAGCCCCCCCCCACAAGCCCCCCAACAATCCGCACCATCCACCACCCCTTCCCCCAACTTTAATCAAAAAGAAAAGCACCAACCGGCACACTCATTTTTTAATGTAATTATGTATAAGGAGAAAACGGAAAGGCTTTATTCCACAACAATGGAATTAGAAGGTAGGTGTTGCTCATATAGTATTAACTAGTTATAATGAAAACCTTGTAAAATTTTAATAATGAACATTTTTTCAAAATAAACTAGAAAACAATAAAGCAAGGTATAATCAAATGGTGTTTATATTACTAATCTCTTCCCCCACCTTGAGTCAAACATAAGCAAATAAAATTTTATATAGAAGTTTTAAGAAATGGAACGGATTAACGCCCTGGATTTGCATCGTTTATATAGAAGAGACAAGGCAACTCTAAGCAATGCTTCAAACTTTCTTCTTTGAGCCACGTCCACCATCACATGAAACTCTTCATCATCCAGAATAGCAATACAACCGAGGACGTTCAGTGCTTCCTTGCAGCTTGAATTAGTATCCATAATACCATCATCTTTGCATTCCCTGAATGAAGCTGGGCCGAAAAAGACTAATACCAAAACATGAACCAGGACAAAAAGCATAATAGCACAAAATATACAAAACCTATACAAATAAACCTAACTCACTTTTGTAGGAATCAACGGTTATATTTAGCGGTATTCAAGACAACCTTTTAAACCACATTGGTGGCCCAAGGGACGAGTGAAGTCTCGTGAGGGTTTCCAAGAACATCACTCCAGAAAGTTCATTGCCAATAAACATGGTTTTTGATAAATTTAAACAATTTTAATGATTTGCTAGGAAGGATTACCGTAACAAGATTGGGTTACAACCGTAATCATTGAATGACCGATTTATAAAATATTTTCTTGATCAAAGTTCAGTTACGCCGTAACCATGGGAAGGATTACGCCGCAACTTTAATGATTACGGCGTAACTAAGATTGTTACGCCGTAATTGCTGCCATTGGCAGCAGTCTTACCACACAATTATGAGGAAAGGCGGCTTTAAATTTTGCCCCTTTTGTTGTTAGAACCTGCAAAAACAAGTAAGAAATATACAAAACCAACTAAATGCAGAAAACAATTAAAAGGATAGGACTTTTGTTTATTTAAAGAGTCGAGAATTTCGACAACTAGACTCCATCTACAGGGCCTACTTGGACATCTTCACACATGTCCAATCTTTATGTCATCTCCTCAACCTGTAAATAATTACTCATCCTGCATCACTAACAAACCTGTGCATTAAATGTGTAATAAAACTGCGCAAGAGAAGAGGAAGCATAACATTAAGGCAATTACTTTGACTCAAGAATAAAATTATAAGTTTCAAGCAATGCCCCAAACTATTTTTTTTTTTTTTTTTTTTTTATTTTTGATTGTTTGGTGTTTATCAAACCAAATAACGCCATAACAATAAAGCACGACCAATCCACACCATATCCCATTCTGAAACAAAATTATGTATATATTTATGGCATAACCCTATTAAAGGTTACCCATAAACCGCTAGTCAATCAATCATGCAAAACACTCAGAAAAAGGATAAGAACAGAAGGTTTAAGCACATATACAAGCAAAAACAAACACACACATATTAATCAAACAATTAAAAACAAAAAAAATCGTTTCCCGGCAATGGCGCCAAAAACTTGATGCAATAATTTTATCTTTTAATTTAATAAAACGTTCAACTTCAGTTTTAACATTTAAAAAACCCTAACAACCTTAACATTCCTACCCAAAAAGCATTGTACCCTGTCTGTATAGTGTAATGATTGGTAAGTACGGGAGTCGACTCAAAGAACGTTGTTTCTCACTCTCTCTAATGTCTTAACTGATTTATTTACTATAACCGTAATAAAAGCAGGAAAGAAAACATGTTTGATTTTTAGATTATTGATGACTGTTTTGGTGGTAAGCCTAGTTGGTCGAAAAGGGATTTGGAATAGTAGTGAATGATGTGCTGTCGTGTAGGGTCAATTATTTAATTATCAAGTTTTAAAATTAATTTAGCCGACAAACCTAAACACAGACACTTTAAAACAGCATGGTACCTGAAAGATGAGTTCGCGGTAATTAATGTTGTCGAACACTAAAATATTCATCGATATTTCTTTGCTTCCAAGGTCTTGTGTAAATTCTCAGAAAATAAATGCAATTCTATCTCCGTGTATTCATTTGGTTAGACTCGAAATAAATACCTAAAACTGTACAGGAAGTCAACACGCCGTATCCATTCCCCAGGATACGCCGTATTGATACCTGTATACGATGTATTCATTTTTTGAATATGTCGTATAGACTTAGCTGAAAATAAAAACTGGATAACGTTCAGATAGTCAATACGTCGTATCCATAGGGTTTGGATACGCCGTATAGAAAATCTGGGAAGACAGACTCGATAAAAATTAAAAATACATTCCGGGTTGTCTCCCGGCAAGCACTTTTGTTTACAAAAAAGTCTTTAAGTTAGAGTTGCCCCAATTTACTCCCATTCTTATAAAACAATTTGGGGTCGAACGGGATGCCAAATGGCACATACAAATTCTTGATTAGGAAAATGAATTACATCCCTTTGTTAAGATGATTCCAAGTCATGACATTAAAATTTAATCCCTTGATAAAAGTTTCAGTTTTGAAAATTTTATTAGATATATCATGACTTGTTTCCAAAAGTTTATTTGACCCATGTGTATAGGCACCAGCATCGGTATTTATTACATTAGGTAATTGTTTGATAGATAAATCCCCCAAAGAGTGTTCAATATCGACTTTATCATCATCGTTGTCCTTATCTGATTTTGAATCTTTGGGATAAATTACGTTAAAAGGAAACAGATCATTAAAGTTTAAAACGTTTTGTTCCTCTTTATCATATTCGGGCAATGATGTTTCATCTTTCAAATTAAATTCATCGATATGTTGAGGGTTTAAAATCGGTTCGGTTAATAAATCTGATTTAGACGTTTCAGCATTATTTTACACAATGGCTGGAAATTCATTCTCAAAATCTTTAAAGTAGTCTAAATCATCAAAATAACTGACCGTAGGCTCGGGTGATGGAAGCAAAGGCATATTGACTTTATCATTATCATTTTCTGAATCCGTTTATAAATTGTTGACATAAATTATTTTGTAGGAAAATAAATTTTTGTCGAAAATTACCGTGCAATCTTCATTGTCGGATTCGTCAAATGATATTCTAAAGTAGATTTCATCGTTGTTAAGAGAACTTAACCTAGGCTCATACGAGAGTGTCGTTTCAGATGTTAACGTGTCGTTAAAGACTATAGCTGGGAATTCAGTTTCAACAGATCCGAGGTCGTGAACATTTCATTATCCCAGATCTTACCATACGTAGCAGTTTCTCAGTTATACACCTTATCACGCCTACAAGCTTTTTCTTCCTCAAGCCTGATGTATTCTTTCATAGTAATGTTGGGGTCGTCCATTTTAACCTGTAATAAATTTGCTAGGAAAGAAAAATGTCAAATAGCTTAATACGCCATATTTAGTGAACTGAATACGCCGTATTGATGATACAATCGAATACGCTGTATTGGTTTGAAAAAAAATTATACGCCGTATCCAATAAATTGAATAAGCCGTATTGAGTATTTGACTCGGAAAAATTACAGCGAACTGTAATAATGCAGAAACACACAAACACAATATGCAAAATATACAATGCAGAAAACAAACACACAAAACAAACACATAAATATGCAAATTAATCTAAACTACGCTACACCTAAGGGTTAGATCTAATCTAATGTTAAAAACCAAAATATCAAATAAAAATCAAGATTAATTTTCACTCCCCGGCAGCGGCGCCAAAAACTTGATGTGTCATTGTGTGGTGTATATTTTATTGATTCAAGTTTTAAATTTATATTTTGCCGACTAAACCAAAAACAACACTTTAACAGACAGTGTACCCGATCAGTAGTAGTTTCGTGGTAAGTAGGGTGTCGAACCGTTAAAGCGAGGTTAAATCTATCAATTTAATTAATATCTTGGCTATCTAATCTATGTTAATTCTATTTTATTCTAAACCTATGTCAGTCTAAATCCTAATTCTAACGGGAAAAGGAGATTTTCAACCTGAGAGACTGGCACGGTTTGGTTGGTGACTACAATCAATTCAATAGCCTTTGTAAGACAATAGCTAACTTGAATAAATCCAAATCAACTATTTGAGAGACACTGACTATGAATACCAAGTGTTAATGCGGAATCTTAACACAAGTATTAAGAAGAACACAATATAATACTAACTTTGCTATTGATTTCTATTAAGCTTCAATGCTACTATTTGTTATCTAAAACTCTATGCCGTAGGGTTCCTTTTATACACCAAGGAAACCCTAAAAGGCTATACAAAATGTGTGAAAAGATAACATATATCTTTTCCTAATATATCTCTAAGATAACACTTATCTATAGAAAAGACTTAACTAGACAAGAACAGAACTAACTATTGTTCTGCCAGACTTAACTTAGTACTGGCAGACTTAACTATGTCTACCAGACTTAATTCTATAACTACCAGACTTAAGTCTGTTTACAATAATTCCTAACAATCCTCCCCTAACTTGATCTTCACTTGTGAACTTCAAGTTTCTTTGATTATCTTCATGATAAGCTTCTTGAGGATGTTCTTAACAGCATTCTCGGAATTATTCTTGAACCGCAACTCTGTAAATCACAACTTGTCTTCTGCAACATCTAGTCTTCTAAGTATTATAATTATCTCTATGCAGCAACACTTGACATCAATCTCAGCAACGTATTAAAAAAACTATTTGTACAAGAATCAATTCATAAAGTTTCAGTCTATTCTCATCACTTTCAGGTGTGTTAACTCCTGTGAGAGGTGAATCATTGAAAATTTAATGGATTTGATGTCTCTTTACCAGTTAGCCATTAACTCTGGAGTAGCCAATGTTTGGTTGAAAAACCATGGTACATTGATAACCATTTCAACTCTTTGTACATGAAACATGGTGAGCTGAATTACCATATGATTTTTAGCAAATCATCAGCTATCAACGGGTTTGATGTAGCCTTTACTAAGTAACCGTTTGCTTTTGGGCTAGCCAATGCTTCAGTGTAATACTATGGTGCATTAATAACCATACAATTTTTGGCAAATTGTCAACCATCAACGGATTTGAGAAGTCTTTACCAAAGCCATTTGCTTATTGAAAGCCAGTCCATATGACTGTTAGACAAGGAGGCCTGATAATCCATAATGTATAGTTTAGTGTCAATAGCACCTCCACCAAGAGTTGTATCACCTCATACTCCAATCTAGATTACCAAACACATCAAACATCCATTATTTCTAATACCACTTGCATTATCAAGAGATAATAACAATCCACATACTGTTTTCCTCCTTGAAGTTTCTTGTCCAACATAGCTTTGCATACTTCAGCAGACAAATGATACTTTCTCTCTATTAGCATATAAACATCTGCAGACTCCAAGTTCAAACAATGTACTCTGCAAGCATCATAGTATCTCCAACAAATTATCCTTTGTTGACCTGGCAAACTCCAAATTAAATCTGTACTAAGGGGTTCTTCAAACATGTTCTTCAAGTATTCCCAAAGTACCTTTTCAAATTCATCCTCTGGCTCATTCATACCATGTTTCTTCATGACAATCCTGTATAGCTCTGTAAGATCATCTCTTGATATGTCAGTCAGCATTGCTCCAAAGCTTATGTATACCATATCAGTTCCATTCTCCCTTACAATCTGGTATACACCTTTCCTTCCTTGCTTAATGATCTTGTAATTGGCTATACTGGGTGATTTTGTAGCGCAGAAACTGATTAATAGTGAATTTTTAGTACCTGAAGTAGAATCATCTTTTTCATTAGCTTCATCTGAATCTTCAGCTTCATCCTTATCATGGTCTGTATGGAATCCTTTCCTTGCTATCTGTTTTCTCCTCTTTCCAGTCTTCTTGGTTGGCTTATCATCTTTGTCTTCTTCAATCTTCTCCTCTGTTGGTTGAGTACCTTCATCATCAAACTTTAGCTTCTTTGCAGTTTTAGTTTGAAGCTCTTCACCAAATCTCTTCAAACTTTACTTTGTTGCTTCAAAGTTCATAGGGACATAGGTATCTAATTGCTTAACTAATTTTTCAAATCCTGCTTTCACTTCTTCAAAATTCAACTTTTTCAATTGAGTCAACTTCCATGTCCCTTGATTCTTTAGAAAGTTTGACATATAGTTTCTGAGCCTTGTATTGATCATAGGCTTATTCCTTTTGGCTTTAGCACTTTCCTCTACAAATGGTTTCTTCTTTGATTTATCAACTCTACCATCCTTTTTGCATAATCTTCAACAGTAAGATCCTTTCCAAGCACACTCTCCTTCAATTCTGCATTTGCTTCAAGCTTTGCTCTAATATATCCCAACTTCCAATTATATAAGATTGAGCTTCAAACTGAACTTGAGCCTTCCTTTCTTTTGTTCCTCCTTAATTCTTGCTCACAGCATCCTTTGAAGCTATAAGTGAATCCCAAATGACCCCCCCCCCCCGCCCCCCCCCCAACCCCCACTTGTTTGGCCACTTCTTCCTTTTCCAAAGCTTTTCTAAAGCATCTAAATCCTTAGCTTTCAGCAATCTGCTTCATCTTGCAGGAATTATGTTCTTTTGATCTTTTCTAGAAGCTTGATCTCTTCTTCTCTGTCATATGGAGCATTTCTTCTCTTCTACCTCCTGTCTGGAGAAGTACTGAGACTCTTAGCCACCAGTAATAACTTTGTTCAAAGGCAGCTAAAAAAAAAGAAAAAATAACTTCTTCAAAGTCCAAACAGACCACAAATTCTTTAACTCTTCTTCTCTGTATCTCGTTCCTTTGCAACTAACTTGATCTTTGAACTTTTGGATAAGATTGCAGCCAGCTTTTAGAGTTTAGGGCTTATTCTTCAACTTGTTCCACCCCAAACATTGACAGTCTTTGAGAGGGAGTAACAAGCTCTGTACCAAAGAACCAGAGATACAAAATCATGATCTTCCTCCCCTGAGCCGCTGTTTCTTCCACCTCAGCATCAGACAAAAAGTAACCCACTTGGTCTTTCATCTTCAAGCAACCCTCCAAAGTCCTTTACTTAGTCCACCAAAGAAAAAAGTTAGCTTTCCTAAAGGTCTGTTGGTTTCCTTGAGCTGCTTCTCAAGTCACCAATCCTTGTCATTAACTTGGAATAGTAGCTTCTGTCTAGGTGTATGTGGTTGTTGTCATTGATGGTTTGATCAAAGGTATGCTCATTGGTTCATGTGCAGGTGAAGGTGAAGGTGAGGGCTGCAGTGGTAGTTTTTCAGCATAGGTGTAGGGGTGCAGTTGAAGATAGAGGTGGAATAGTTGTGGATTTAGATGGTATAGGTTGAGTTGTAGGTGGTGTTGGTTGTACCATAGTAGATGATGGTTGAGGTTGAGTGACAGATGGAGCTTCTTGTCCTGCACTTGGATCAACAATAGACAACATAGCAGCAACAAGGTCCTTGGTTAACCCCTTTACACCCAGTTTCATGTTTCCAAAAATCTTTTGGTCAAGTCACAGCCAGATAAGGGTGTTTGTTGTCAGATCAATATCAAAAGGCAAAACCTTTGCAATCAAACAGGCAAAACCTTATTTGCAGTGTATGTTCTTCATATCAAAACTGTACATATGTGATGTCTAGGGACCTTTAGAATTATTTGATTTTCACAGGCATCTAAAGTAGAAGACACAATAGAAAAACAAGAACATTCAGAGTTTTTAGTAAAAAGAACCTTGTGCTGCTTATCACAATTTTGTGATATATGAGAAATGGTTAAAATGGCCCTAAGATTTATATCAAAAGACACACTAATTAAAATCTAATTACCCACTCTTATTCTTCCTTTACCAGTTATGTTCCTTTGCTACCTCCAAAGGTACCCAGACCCCCATTGAATCTTCAAAATCCTCATGATCCTTGTTACCTATCATGTGCCCTAAGCTTCCACTTTCAAATATACCTCATCTACCATGTTCTTGAGTGGATGATCCTGCACATGAAAAAGAGAAATTAGTTTCTCTTAGGAACCCAGGCCTGTACAGGCTTGGGTCTGCCTTGTGGACCTTTTGTAATCACAGTTCTAATAAAATTTGGTCCACCATTACAATTGGAGTTTGGTCTAGTGGGTCTCCAATTATAACCTGCTAAGGTCTTAACAGCAGATCCCCAATTTCCCTTTACAGCATGAGAATTGAACAATTGAGCTGTATATTTTTGGCAAAGGGCTCTAACAGATGAATGTGATTTAGAAAAGTTACTTCTTTGATTAAACTTATTCACTTGTGGTCTTTCAGAACTAAAGTTGGGTGAGTTACTGGTAGGTACTGGTTGTTTAGGTCGAACAGAATTAACATTAAAACTACCAGTATTAACATTTGACCAAACAGAATTAACATTTTGCCTAACAAAATTAATATTTGTCCGAACAGTATTAACATTAGGCCTAACAAAATTAACATTTGGCCTACCAGAATTGAGTATTACTGATCTAGGACAAAATGAACTAGCATGATTAATCTTGTCATCCCCCCATATTCCATACTGGTTTGTCACCCATTACCATATTAAAACCATTTGGTTTCCTTAGGTGCAGCCTCTCTAGCCATTTTGCTTTCATAGTAGTCACAACTTTGATCAAAATGGCGTAGACAACCATAATTAAAAAACAAACAAAACATTTCATTCTTTTGAAAGAGTAACCTCCCCTAGTTCTCTTTCATCATAGCATTCCAATTCATCCTGTTAACTTTAAGGTGTTTTCTTGAATCATTGATTGGTTGTCTAGGAGTTTTTTAAGTGTGTGACGACAGACTAGGTTTAACCTCTTTGATTTTGGGGCAGACCCACCTTTTTCATTTGTCTGAACTAGGTTTAGACACATACACTTCCATGAGGTACTCCTTGAAATCTCAGATCAGGATCAACAGAATGTTCAGATGAAGTTCCAATAGATCCTACACTGTCATTAGATTGACAAGTAAACATTCACTGAACTAACATACTGATACACTGGGTTCAGCTCTTGGGGGTCCCTTTTAACCATAAACATACAAAGACTCGTCAATATTCTTCTTGTGGTTTAGGAGTATAAATCTCCACTTAAGGGATTGGAACACCTTATAATAACATTAGTTTTTATGAAATCTTACTGTACAAAGTTTCCCCAACTGAGTCCTCTTTTGTACAATTTAAAAACAGAAAAATCATTTCTTCCTCAAAACTAAACCTCATTGTTTGATTTTATTTCATACCCTAACTAATTTACTACTTAACTCAGGCCAGAAATTAATTAATCTCCAAAGATTCTTGGAAGAATATTTCCATGAATCTAATGTTTTCTGCAATTGTTCCTTTTTCTTTTACACTTTCAATTTCAATTCTTCCTAATATTTTTATAAGCTTTTCATCTTTTTCATATATTGCATTTGCTGAAATGTAAGCTTTTCATTTGAGAAAGTTGCTGTTATTTGAAAAGTACAAGTTGAGCTTCTAGTTACTACAGCTTTGACTATAGGCAAGTATTAGTGCTTTCTTGATTACCTAACTACTGATTCATTATTGTTCATCACATAGTGTTTTAAGGGTAATTGTATGAATCAAGGCATTTTCAGAACACAAAGATACCTCACTACGGAGCTGATAGCCATGAGTGCATGATTTGTCTCTTCATCTTCAGTAGTTCTCCCCAATTGACAATACCATCATCCATTGTCAGCAAGCCCATCTGATTCTTCTCTTGCTTTCCAGCTTCTTGGTGTTGATAAAAAGAGTCTCTCTTCTTCTTTCCATCATGTGTCCCCTTTGTTGTACATTCCCTAGCAAAGTGACCAGTGTTGTGACAATTGAAGCATTCAAGCTTCTTTTGTCAAAAACCACAGTGCTTTTCCATCAACACGAACGCTCCTTCCGTTTTCTTATAGAACCTTCTTCAATCGAATAGCAAACTCTTGCTATCTGCCATTATGTCCATCTCTTCAATTCCCAAGTCCATCAATCTTTGTTCCCAGGTCTTCAAGAAGCAAGTCCCATTCCAATTGTTTTGGCAAAAGGAATAAATAACTTCATTAGCAAAACCAGCAAGAGCTTCTTTTTCTGGAATATTGGTTGAAGAAGTAGAAGGAGTGCAAGTACTGTAGGCACCAGTAAAACCAGACTTAACCTTATTAGTGCTGCTTTTGCTTTGTGAAACAAAAGCAACATTTTGAGCACTTGAAAATGTTTTTGAGGCACCTTGGATTTCCTGCTCAAAAACCCTAAGGTTATTGTACAGATCATCAATAGATAAAGTGTCAACATCTGGTTTAGTTCTCATAGTCATTGCCAGATTGGACCATGCTAGGGGCAAAGATCTGAGAAACTTATGAATTTGCAATCCTCAGTTGATACTTCAGCACCATGAGCTTCCAACTGTGAAAGTAATTGTTGGAATCTGTCATATCCCTTTTCTAACCCTTCTGAACTGGATATTGTAAATGCTTCAAACTGTTGTTTGAAAACAGCCTTCTGCATTTTCTTTGAATTTGCATTACCACCAAACCTAGTTCTGATGGCTTCCCAGATTTCTTTTGCATCATCCATTCCATGAAATCTTCTCATATGTTCCTTGGGAATGGCCATCAGCAAGATATTCTTAGCCTTCCTTTCCTTTTCAACAGCTTGAATTTCTGCAGCAGTTACTGGTGGAAGTATTCGAATAACACCATCCTTTCCAGTTGAAATTCTCTTCTTGGAGTTTCCATTCTGAATTACCTTCCAAACATCATTGTCAATGTACTCAAGGTAATGCTCCATCTCCATAGCCCATATATCATACTCCTCCTTCTTCAGAATTGGGAGTTTGATATTTGAGATAGCAGTTGTTTGAGGAATCACCTGTTGTTGTTGTTTAGGTGCAGCACCAGTGTCTGATGCATCTTCATGGTTTGATGCTTCATCATCACTGAGATGTTGAGAGAACTCATCATTAGCAGGTTGAGACATTTGTAAAGATCTGAAAGAGAGTGTTTGTTTGTGGTTCTAGTGATTCTTCTTACTCAGAGTCCCTCTATTGGCTCTGATACCACTTGTAGGTCCTTGGTTTTGGATCTATATAGCCTTTGTAAGACAATAGCTAACTTGAATAAATCCAAATCAACTATGTGAGAGACACTGACTATGAATACCAAGTGTTAATGCGGAATCTTAACACAAGTATTAAGAAGAACACAATATAATACTAACTTTGCTATTGATTTCTATTAAGCTTCAATGCTACTATTTGTTATCTAAAACTATATGTCGTAGGGTTCCTTTTAAACACCAAAGAAACCCTAAAAGGCTATACAAAACGTATGAAAAGATAACATATATCTTTTCCTAATATATCTCTAAGATAACACTTATCTATAGAACAGACTTAACTAGACAAGAACAGAACTAACTATTGTTCTGCCAGACTTAACTTAGTACTGGCAGACTTAACTATGTCTACCCGACTTAATTCTATAACTACCAGACTTAAGTCTGTTTATAATAATTCCTAACACACTTTTACCCACACAAGCTAATTAACAAAAGATAAAAGAGCGGTCGAACCTTATATAAGAAAACTGTATTAACCATTATCAATCCGATTAGAAAGTTGGTTTGTTTATTAAGTGTAATGATTTCTTCTCTCGAGATGGTATATCATTCTTAAGACTTAGGCGTTACATCATCCTAAGACCTAGACACATTAATTCTGTCACAATTAAAGCATCCTCGTGAAGCATCCTTATTTGCTGATTATAATCTATCTTAGGGATTAAAGCAATGGTGATCTTGTTAAACCCTAGCGCATAGAGACTTTACCCATTTACCGCTTAATGGTAATTTATACACTAGTAGTCCACTTGTCCAACTATCCAATGGAATCAGAACGTTACTTGTTGAATTATCTAGGTCACCTACTAGTTAACATGATCAATAAACCATTGGCAATATCCAATTAACTAGTTAAGCCCAAAGTGTATCCTAGACACAGACTTAGAAGGAAAATATTTATGTAACTATAATTCTAGATGTATAAATTACTATATGGAGAGCTATCCCAGACTCTAGATCTACTTGGTCCGCTTCACTAGATCCAGTTGAGATAAACAAATACCAAACATTCAGATCTTCATAATAATGGCTAATACCTAAAGGTATTAGCCTTCAATCGTCATAATAAATACAAGAGCAATTATTTATCCAAGGTGGAATTGATAACGTTGCTCGACCTCTTCTTCTCTTTTTCTCCTCTGAAAATCGACTTTTATGGTTTAGGTATCGAGAATATGATTTAGCACACTGAAAACTCATTTTTTAGTTTTCTATTTATAAGGTCTGGAAGTCGGTTAGATACGGCGTATCCAAGTGTTGGATACGGCGTATTGGAGATTTCTTGGAGTAGGGACCACGCTTGATATCTTCCAGAATATTCAAATACTATATCTTGAATACGGCGTATTGAGTCTCTCTGGATACGGCGTATTGGGCTTATTCCTCTGTGGTCTTTGGTGAGTGCAGGCACGGATACGCCGTATCTTCCTTGATGGATACGGCGTATTGGTCTTCAGAATAGTAAAGTTCAAAATCTCTTCATTTAAGCTCCAGAATGCGCGCCTTTTACTATCTTTCACTAATTACTCCATAAAATTCTCAAATATAAACGATTAAGTAACAATTCTTTGCAATAACTATACAAAATGGGTTAGTAACATGGGATAAATGATGCTATAAAATAGACGTTATTTGATGTCATCACATATTCAAACACATAAACAAGTATGAGGTGATAAACAAAATTAAACAATCAATGATAAATTAAGAAATCAATTTTAAAACAAACCAAACATTGAACTTTCATTAAGATGGCTAATACCTAAGTGTATTAGCCCACAACCATTGTAATTATACAAGCGTAATCAAACAATGAAAATTGAACGATTAAGAGAGTAAAAATTACACGATGTCTTCTATGGATTCATGATTAATGCTTGACCTTTGTGGCTGATCTTTTCTTCTAAAATTCATCTTTAATGAGTATGGTATAAAGAATATGATATTGCACACTGAAAACTCATTTTTGAGTCTACTATTTATAGTGTCTGAAAAAGACTCGATACGCCATATCGGGTAAGGTCGATACGGCGTATTGGGCTGGATTCCTTGGAGTGCGCGCTACGTTCTCAATCAATTAGTGATATCTTTCCCAATTTACTTGATTTACTATATCTTCGAATAGTTATCTTTATGGATACGGCGTATGTAAACAAAAGGGATACGCCGTATTGGGAATTGGTCAAATGCGTTTTCTTGTGTAGTCTTGGCGCTGATACGTCGTATCTCTTTTGTTGGATACGGCGTATGTAATTAGAGATCAACATTCTTCAAATGTCTTCGTTTTAGCTTCCAATTATGTGCCTTTTAGCATGTCTTCACAAAACACTCTTGAATTACTGCATTTATAAACTTTAAATCAATTAAGTACCAAATAATGCAATAATTATATAAAAGTGGGCAAAACAGATGGGATAAATGATATAATAAAGTGACGTCATTTGATGTCATCAAATATCCCCCCATATGAATCCTACTTGTCCTCAGGTAGACTTAGAAAAGTTTTTTTGTTTATGAAAATGTGTCCCAACCGAAGTTGAGGATTTTTCGTTTAAGCATCGTTTTGTCCTAATCACCAGTACATAACCAAGCTCCTCATGAAATATGGAAATGAAAACACTTAGATCATTCAACTAATCTAGGGTGCAACATTTAATTGGTACGCTCAATTGCTCAGTCGTGATTAGTTTCGTATCATAGGCTTGGCAAGGATACACATCTCCACCGCTAAAGCTAAGGAGAAACAAGTCAAAAGATAAATCGGGTTAAGAAGGCTTAGGGTTGATCATTCAGCAGTCTTTTACCATAAGTACCATACTAACAAGGCAGTTGCATCGTACATACACGGGCGTAACCACGGAATAGACATATACAATCCAACACATCCCTGTTCGTGTTTAACCAACGGTTAGGATGAAGAATGATATAGGGTAGGGAGCTTCTAACATTCACCAAAAGTCGTCATCCAACAAGGCAGTTGAGACATGCATACATGACCGTAACGACAGAACAGACATGCATGCTCGTACAAGTCCTCGTTCGAGTAGACACTAAGGTTAGTTGCTAGGAAAGGGAAGTAAAATGGGTGTTAAACAAAATTTACGAAACAAATAGATTAAGCCAACAAATAAGGTACGGTTGCTAGTAACTTTCCCCCGACCGTTCCATGACAAAGACTCGAACATATAGACAAATGCCTCGATCATAGAAATGACAAAGACAACCTAAGTTGGCGTTCCCATAACGGTCAACTTCCCTTACATCCCGATCTTTACATACTTTTACAGAGTAAGTGGTGATATCGGCCACTTTTTACAAGACTTTACATCGTTGATTTTTGTAACGTATCAACGAATAATCGATCCTTCCAAGTGATTCCTTTGGTATAAACTTCTTTTGAACCGACTATTTTTCTTCCTTCTTCTTTCTCTTTTTTTTGCAATACATCATAAATCTCGGTTTTATTTCACCGTCTTCACTATCATAATTCATCCGGATAATCTTTTCCTTGTAACACTTCTTCTTCGGACATGATTCATAATCGCGAAAGTAGCAAAACTTACGAGCTACATATTTTTCCCATTGCATTGTGCAATTTCCCGACCATTACAAAGATAGAAAAATTTCACTTTGACACAGGAAATACAAAACTTTACACGAAAGCAACTAGCAACTTTGATTAGAATAGGCTTAATCTACACGGTAGGCTAAGGTGCAAAGGTGTAACAAAACATATAATATGGTGTAGAAAAAGAAAGGAATGGCTCAACAGGTTGTTCTAGGGGATCTTACTCTAAAAATGAGAGTAATCAAAGGGTTACACGGGATTTAACTAACCAGTATAGTTAGTTAATTTTATGACATGTAGGCTATTTGGTTTAATCCTAGAAATTTATCAGTTGAACATGTTCCTCCATCTAAATCCATAGTACTCATCATTGCGGTCTCGAGTGATATACCAGGCCAAGTTCTAAAGTCCACTACATCACCGGCACACTCATAATTTTGTGGAATTTTTAGGTAAACAATTGGAAACGGAATAGGCTTAATTCTCACAATATGTATCAAGGGTTATATTCTCACAATATGTATCAAGGGTTATAGTGCGCTAGGTAATGTAACTAGTGATTTTTACAAAAGTCATGCTAAAAATTTTTAATTTGGCCTATTTTTAAACACTTTGCATGTTATTTTGTAAAAAAGAAGACAAGTACGTTCTAATTCTCCATCCCCCACTTAAATTATACAACGTCCTCGTTGTATAGATAAAACGATTAAATAATAAGGGAAAATAGAATTAGAACAGAAAACTCCCTGATGTTTTGCTCGTGATAATTCTACAAGATGAGTTCTTGAGCAAAAAGTGTGTTGACTAGGGCTTCAGAATGCCCAGATAAGTTCAACACATGTCCTTTTCAGAATATACCATATCATAGTTTCAGCAAGGTCCTGTAGAAAAGATTAGAAGACAAGTGCAATTTCTATCTCGCTACAATGATACAGGAAAACAATTAAACACACAATTGTACAGGGATCAATACGCCGTATCCCAAACCTTAGGATACGCCATATGGTTCCTGTAAAAACAATTAAATATTGGAAATTAAATATTAAGTTTTAAAACTGATAACGTCCAGACACGTCTATACGCCGTATCCAGAGGGGTTTGATACGCCGTATAGAGTGTCTGGGAAGACAGACTCATGCAACAAACAATTAAAATGACCAGGTTGTCTCCCGGGAAGCACTTTTGTTTTAGTTGGTCTTTAAGTTCGACCTTTTTCCTTACTGTTATTTATCTCGTCCGTGTTACTTCCCATCCACGATCTTTTCTGTTAAAGAGTTCGTGGTAGATGCAAGACATGCTGCCAGGAGTTCTTTCAACAGTATTAACTTTGATTGGACCTACAGTAACGAACTCTTCATCATTGCTTATAGAATGTCGTATGACTGTGAATTCTTTAGTTCTACACAGTTCGTCTGCGTTATCGATGTTGCGGCGAGCGGGGATTGGTTTCCAAGAATATTCCCTATTAACAGCTTCGTATATGTCATTCGCTTCCTGTGCGTCTAAATAGGGTCTATAAAATGTATCCAAACATGTCCTTTTGCATGGTTCTTTGTATTCGTCGAGGTCGCCGATCATTCCTTTAGCACATTTATTCATATAGAATTCCCATAGCCCATTTCTGGTATTTTTGTCAATCTCCCAATAGTTGTCAAACTTTGATGCCAGCCAATATATAAATTTTAAGTAATCCGTTCCGTTGTCCAAGTCATCAGGGATTTTGCTATTGCAAGTATGGGACAATGGGTAATATCTATGAAAAAATTTATCGCTCAATTCACTCCAAGTAATAGTTGTTCCATTTATTTCATTATTCCACTGTTTCTCGGCATCTCCACTAAGTAATTTTGAGAAGACATGCAATCGTAGTTCATTTTTTTCCACATTGGGCATCTTAATCCATTCGGTTATTTTGAGCACCCTTGCAATGTGGTCGGTAACGTCTCCTCCGTTTCTTCTTCTTCATTGTGATCAGAAAGATGGTGGAATTTCATAATGAACCTTTCGACCTTGTCATCCCAAGTAGTGATTGAGCCTATACACTCCTTTGTAAACCATTCACTTGCAGCTCATGCGAGTGAGACAGGGAAAACACTAAGTCTGAATTGGTTTTGAGTCAACCCATTAATTTTGATTGGCCCAACAACTTTGAGAAATTTATCGATGTGTTTGAACGCGTTTTCCCCAATATTCCCATTAAAAGCATAATCGCGTATTTTCACCAAGAATGCCCCTTGTATTTCAACAATACATTTCTCGACCATTCTTCCTTTGTTATCACTAGAGACGAGGTTCTTTCGGGTAGCGGTAATGTAGTCGTTTGGTTCCGCTATGGTGGTTTCTCTGTCTACGGTTTCCTGAAATTAAGCACAAATAATCAGTAGGATGTGCCCTTGAGGAAGGGAACACATAAAACAGGAAATCGATAACAAAAAATTATGTCTGCTACTGTGTCAGATGACGGATACGCCATATTCAATTAGTTTGAATACGCCGTATAGGTCTGTTGAATACCAGTATGCCGTATTGAGTTCACAGAATATGTTGTATGTTTGGAAAAACATATACGTCGTTTAGACTGTAAAACTTAATACGCTGTTCTGGGTAGAAACGTACCTTGGCCTCCGCAATATTTCTGTGTGAGGACCATCCTTATAATACCGTTTAGGGTCGAACGGGATGCCAAATGGCACATATAAATTTTTGATAAGTTTTATTGACATCCAGTTAAAATGATTCCAACTCACGATATTTGCATTCAATATTTTAAGAATTTTCTCGTTGAAAACTTTTTTAGTTTTATCGTGATTTTCTCTCGAAAGTTCATTTGATCTTTTTATTTCATTACACCCAAAAGGCTGTGTTATACCGATGTTGTCATTGCTATCCTTAATCGTTTTTAGATTATCAGGAAAGGTTACATGTAAAGTGTTTCGTTCCTCTTGATTATATTTGGACAAGGATGTTTCAAATTTATTGATATGCCCAGAACTTACAGGAGGTTCAATTTCAAGATTTGATTTAGACGTTAAGCCATCGTTATAAACAATGGTATATACGTTGTCTAATGATATGGGGGTTTTTAGCCTGAGAGACTGGCACAGGTTTGGTGGAAACAAATATCAATTCAATACACAATAAACCACAAAAGAAGAAAATCAGAAGATAGAAAAGCGGTACAAGCCAAATGATAGAAAACTATATTAGCCATACTAAATCCAGTTCAATGTCAGTTTGTTTGTTTTAGTGCTCGAAGCGGCATATCATTCTTAAGACATAGGCAGGACATCATCCTAAGACCTAGACATGATTAATCCTGTCACAATTAACGCATCCGCATAAAGCATCCTTTTCGAACGATTACGAGAGTAAAAATTACAACGATGTCTTCTTGGATTCAATGACTAAATGCTTGACCTGTTGGCTGATCTTTCTCTTTCTAAAGTCGACATCAATGAGTATGGTAATAAAAAAGAAAAGATATTGCACACAGAAAAATTCATTTTTGAGTCTTTTAATTATTAATGTCTGAAAAAGAACTGAACGCCGTATCCTGGCTAAGGTCGATACGACGTATTGGGTTGGATTCCTTAGAGTGCGCGCTACGTTCTCAATCAATCCCAGTGAATCATTTCCCAATTTACTTTATTTACTGTATCTTCGTAATAGTTATCTTCATGGATACGACTATGTAAGAACAGAAAGGGATACGACCTATTTGGGAATTGGTCAAACGCGTTTTCTTGTGAAGTATTTGGCGCGGATACTCGTAGCTTTTATTGGTTTCGGCGTAATGGTCATAAAAACACAATCTTCAAATATCTTTGTTTAGCTCCAAATTAAGTGCTTTAGCTTGTCTTTCACAAAACACTCAGATTACTAATTTATACAACTTTAAAAGCAATTAAGTACAAAATAATGCAATAATTCTATAAAAGTAGGCAAAACAGATGGGATAAATGATATAATAAAGTGAGCTTTATTGATGACATCATTGTCTTATAGTTTTTGCCTATGTTAGCACACTCCATAATCAACCTAAGATGAGTGAATCAAACACTGGCACTAGAAAATTAATACCTACAATGTGCTTCATTTTTTCAATCCCAAAGGAGTGTACATCAAAAAGTCTATATCCTTATACTCCGTACAAATGGTAGGGTGGAAAGAAAACATTGACATTTACTGATACTGGCAAGAGCTCTTAGGCTACAGTCTAATTTACCTATTAAGTTTTGAGGTGATTGCATTTATGACAACTAATTATCTTTTAATAAAATGTCTGTAAGAATTTTGATTAGAAGTCTTTTTTGAGAAACTGTAATGGTACACCACCCAATTAAATCATTTGATAGTGTTGGATGTTTATGTTATGCGTTTGGTTACCAAACGCACACAGAAGACAAGTTTGATAACATGAGTATTAAGTGTGTTTTTTGGGGCTATCCTGCCAACCAAAAAGGTATAACATTAAATTGGGAACTCAAAGAAGTTTTCCTTAGTAGAGATGAGATTATTTGAAGAAACTATGTTCCCTTTTAGCAGTCTAATTTACCTTTGCCTTCTACTACCTCCACATTTCCAACCTTTAGTACTTCTCATCCCGATGACACAAAATAAGTAAAACCCAAACACCCATTTAAACACCAAATAACATTCACCAACAACATCAGAAAACACCTACCCATACATCCAATAACCACCATTTCTAATACCCCTAATCCTATCCAAATAACCCCTTACCTTCCTATGAGAAAGTCTACTAGAAATTTCAAGGGATGTACCTAGTTCAAAGACTTTGCTACACAAAAGTGCCTAACTCCAATACAGCCATCAACCCACTATCCTTTTTGTTTGTGTCCTCTGATTTTCAAAGCATTCCTCAACATCATATTGCTTTCCCAGGCGAAATTTGTTTGCAACTACTAATCCAACTTCATACAATCAGTAAGTAAGAATAAGGAGGATATCAAGCATGAATGCAGAACTTGCAGCTTAGAGAAAAATGAAACATAGTGAAGCAGATAATTGTAAAACACAAAAGTTTTAACAATCCTCTTCAGGTAGAGTATCCAATGCATTTACATTGTAAGTAATAGGCATAGACTCAGGGATTATCATTTTTCTAGGTAATAGTGAGGTAGGTTCGAATCATATGTCTAAGATCTTAAGGTTTGAAGAAGAGTATTTTGTTATTTATTTTTTTTAAAAGCAAGTTAAATATCGGGATTTGAGGAGGCTTTGATTAACTACTAATTACTCCCTAAATGCAACAAATATAATTGGATGGACAACTCAGTATAGGTCAACAAACGTGCTCAACTTAAGCATGCACTAACTCCCTAACTTATTGGACCGTCACCCTTGTTAGTGTAAATGTGTAAGATTCCCCTTTTTTCTATTGCGAGTGTGGGTTAGTAAACGCGTCAACGAACCACCTATAGTAAGGGCTTCTGGAATGCACCTTGCTCACTCTAATAGTAAATCACAGCACACTAAATACTTAAGAAGGAATCCTCAACCCACAACACAATTAGTTCTGAAGGAACTAACTGAAGGTTTCATCAATCTAATCAATTTCCCTAATACGTCTATGGGCAAATGTAATATCTTATAGCTAGATTTTCTAGACCTTAAACGTGCACACCACTAACAAGAAGCATAAAGTTAAAGATCACAACAATGTTTCATGCAATCATAGCAAACTCTAATCAATTTTAGAGCCTAGCATGTAATACGAAGAAAAGTAAAACAAATAATCACTTAAACACATACACATATTGTAAATGATAAAATGATGAATAACTTAACTTCAATTATTCAGTATAAAGGTTAAAAAACCCTAAAAATCGTCCATATGACTACAACCAAAGTTCTCAACCCAAGTTTCCTCCTGCACAGATTACTGAAAACATAAATGTTTGTATATATAGTTTTTTGGCCTCTACGACGTCGCTAAGGGTTTTTGTGAACGCCGTCAGCCCTTCGACTCCCTTTACGCTTTTCTTCAGTCGGCTACTGGTGACGTCATCGCCACGTCTTGTGATGTTCGTTACTAAAGCAATTGTTATAGGCTTCAAAACTTTTTTAGTGATGGCGTCTCCACACACTGAGGAGTCACACTTTGCATACCAAAATCCACTTCTATCCATATTGGTGAAGGCGTCCAGGTTGGGAGATCGCTAGCTTGAAAAGTTGGTTTTGTCTAGTTTGTCTCGATCAAGCCCAATTCACGTGCTTTTCCTTCCAAATGCTTTTCCAAAGTCTAAATATACATAAAAAAAGGATTAATGCAAGAATAGAGTTATATTTGCATGATTTTGGAGTTAAATGACCCATAAAAAATATAATAAACATGACATACTCATCCAATGGAGCCTGTGCAACTTTACCTTCAAGACATAAACCAATTTACTTCAAAATGGAAATATAAAAAACAAATACAATGACAGATGGCACGTGGAGAGATTAAAGCAAGATTAGTTGTCAGAGGTTTTAAAAACCGCAAAGAAGGAGGCCTAGATTATAAGCACACCCTTTTCCACTTGTTGGCTAAACTGGTCAATGTTGGCAATTGTGAGAGTGTTGATTGCTTTGGCAACTGCAAAACAATGGCCTTTTCATCAATTAGATATCAATAATGCTTTTCTCCATGGTTATATTGATGAAGAAATCTACATGTTACCTCTTGAAGGTTATCATAAAGCTTCACAAAGCTAAGTCTGCAAGTTGAACAAATCTTTGTATGGATTGAAGCATGCATCCAGACAATGGAACCATAAGTTAACCAACGTCTTGGTCAGTCTAGGCTATGTTCAATCTAAGCATGACTACTCTTTGTTTGTGAAAACTAAAGGGCATGAATTTACAACAGTTCTAGTTTATGTTGATGGACAAGTTGGGACTTTCAGAGGCTCCAACTTAAAGGGAGGATATATAAGTATAAGGACCCAATGTGTAAAGTTAGCAAAGTACAAGGATCCAAACTGCAACTATTTGAAAGTTGGTTAGATAGTTTAATAGGCATGTTTTACTTTTATTTGTATATATACTTCTTTCCTCATTTGTAATTGTAACAACTTCTCATTTCATTACTACAATTACACAATCTCGTACCGTTATCACCAAAAAAATTTGTAGAAAGTAAAAACCGGAAGGTTCTAGTGGACCGGTTCGACCGGGGTCGGCTGAAACCTGGCGGTTCGTTTTTAAATCCTAAAAAAAGGCTTACAACGGCCCGGTAACATCACGTGTTACCGGTTCAATCAGCCTGGTTGAACCGGGTTTAAAAGCTATGAGTTTGATTTTAGAAAAATGAAATGAAGATCAGTTAGGGTGAAAAGTAAGACTCACAAGGTAAAATGGCCGGTATTTAGTTGGGAAAGTATTGTTGGTATAGTCACGTTAGGCTAAGAAGAAAACGTCTCCATGAAAAAAACACCTCTTTTTAAGTTGAAAAGACGAAAAATAATGCAACATATTTAAATTCATAAACATAGCAATCACATCTCTAATTTTATCATTGAACGAGGTTTGTAACCCGAGCTTCGCGGCGAAGCGCGGATTTTTTTAAATTACGGCGGTTTTCATTGACGAATAGTGTGATGGGTAGTTATGATATGATACTAAAAGTGTACTTTAATGCATATAAGTACCAACCTTATAAATCCTTCCACCTATATGTAAAATTCTATCTTGAGTTTGTAACTAAGGAATGCAAATGCTGTTACAGTTTATGAAGTATTGAAAAACTGTCCATGTTAGGAAGAAATTGAAATTGAAAGCTAGACGTATGTCAAAAGGATTTACATTCTTGTAAGATTCCTAGAAACTTACTGACTTAGTTTACAGTGAATTTTTACAACTGAGAGTCTTTTGTATCTTCATTTTTCCTGCAAAGGAGACAATCCTGCTTTGAACCATCCTTAAAATATGCATCATATTCTGTCATTTTTCTGATGATGAAGGTTTACACGTCCTATTTTCTTTTGTTTTCTCATCTGCCATCTGTCCATCTTAAAACAGAAATGGCATTTTGGAACCGTCTTAAATTTTTTTAGATAAACCAAATAATACTCACACCGTGTTGCGGCACCGTTAGTGGGAATGGGTTCTGTATTCAAAGGTTGTGATGCAGTGTCCATGATGACGATGACTACAACAGCCTTTCTATGATCAGTTCCAACACTTGCTGTAACCTTCTTTGATGTAGCTTCAGGGATCACTTGAGAGGTCCTAGGGTCATCTAATGGCGTTCTTTTTCGGTGGACAGACCTTGATGAGGACTCGAGAAGCTCTGGAGAATCGTAAGCGACCAACGAAGGCATGTGAAAGTGGTCTTGCACAAACCATATCTGCAAATGAGAGTAATTAAATAGCAAACCTACATATGCAACTAATAGTAGTAAAATGCAACAAAAAAACATTCCAGGCCCAAAAAAAAACTCACTATAGGCAGCAACTTCTTTGTTCACAACAGTTGCAGCTGTAATACAACTTTTTTCTTTTTGTTCTGCCGTTTTATTTGCCGTCTGACTACTTGTTGAGAGATCAAATTTTCCAGAAAAATGATTAAATATAACGCCTAAAGACGATCCATCAGTAACCCACACCTGAAACAAAATTACAAAAAGCAAGTAAAAACTCAGAAAAAAAACAAAATAAATATGTGAAACGTACAAAACAAACAAAAACGGCTAAGTGTAACCATGTTAAATGATTTTAATTTGATGATTTTATTGTAGGAATTTTAGGTGCAATTAAACCTTGTTGGTAAATGGGTAATATGGAATAATATTAAAAAAGAATGAACCCGTAGATGAAAATATGTGTAGAATCTGTAGTATGACATTTACGTGTCACACATAAGATACATACATAACTAAAATATTTGATCAAAGACGAATTTGTTCGAGTATTTCACAAAAAGTTAATTCCGTTGGTAAGAGGTGCTCTCTCTGTTGTTGTCGGGTGCGTATGATAATATTGCTTTTCTGAATTAGTGGCTTTTATCGAAGTCGGTTGCTGGTGGCGGTACTGAGATAGTGAAAAAAAAATAAGATATGTCAAATTTCTGAAACATGTGCAACTGTTGGTTTTCAAGCTTGATTATTCACACTATATATATCTAACATCATGCAATACTTTGAAATGTATTAGGGCCTGTTGGTGATAGACTAAAGTTTAAGGTCACATGACTCGAAAGTTCCAGCCCAATTTGTAACACCCTCAAATTGGGTCGCAACGGAATAAGGGTCCGGGGCGTGTTACTTCTCAGATCACTAGCACAAGATATATATTGAACGGCAATTTAAAAGTCGTTTAAAACCGATACATTGGATTTAACAAAATGTTTACAAAAACTCAAAGCTTCACTTGTTTACTTGTTATTATTACAAAGATTTCCAGCCCATAACAGATATACAAAATGTAATGCGACTAAATCTTTAATGCATAACTTCAAAATATAACCACCAATGTATCCTTCGCACCCCGTGCTTAATGACCTCCTGAAAAACATTGCATTTAAAAA
>BQNB010027687.1:0-57402 GCA_026074375.1 Tanacetum coccineum
GTTATGATGCTAACACTACTCATAAAAGCTAATTTTGTATTTACTTTTCCTCCCTTATTCCTAATTTCCTCTAAGGATTTTATTTTTATTATTGGTGACAAATAAATTATGTCCTTATTAATAAAGCAAACCCAGTTTAGACCATTAATAGCTTGAAATCCTTTCCTAAAGAAACGATGTGGTGAGAATAAAGTCCACATTAAGGTTCTATATTCGCATGATTTAGGGGTTATCCTTTTTATTTCATCTGCAACAACTCAACTACGAGTCCAGAGACGGAGGCTTTATTTAGATAACCCCGGAGTTGAAATTTGGCTTTATTCATGTTATTATTGCAACATTATTAAACCTCGGTCCTTTAGAAGGCTGCAACATCGGTTGTGAGCCAGCAAGATACAACAAACATATTTTGACCTCGGTAATTTCCTTGACCTTTTAGAAGGCTGCAACATCGGTTGTGAGCCGGCAAGATGCAGCAAACTTTTATCAGCCCACAGTTTTATTATTACTCTTTCCTCCACCCTTTAAACGACTGCCACATCGGTATGCGAGCCGACCATGGTACATGAGTCTTATTTCCCCACAACACTGACAAAACCTCGATGTGTACCTTAATTTCACCAGATGGAATCTCTACGAAGGGATCTAAACTAAGAATTGCAAAAACCAAAGAAACTTTATTTATTCAACAATTATATAACGGTGAAACAAGCTAATGGGAGAAAAAGCCACAATTAACACTCATGAGCCTTAAAGAAATCCAACTATTCTATGTTTAGCATCAAAACTTATACTCTACTCTATCATCTCTTGTTCTTCACAATTTAAAATTTCTAAGAAAGAAACTCGTGAATACTTAGCCTAATGAATTAAGATCGGCACTTTAACAAGTCACATAGACTGGCAACAATCTCAACTCTAATAAATCGATCTTCGCATATTTAAAATCAATTATGGGAACTTGCAAAGTCTTGACTTTTTAAAGCTAGACTTGCGTTTTATAGCTCCTTGTATAAAAGATTAGCAAAAATCAATCTATTTATAGTTAAGGAGAAAGCTAAGATATAAAATCGGTCGGGTCAAAATTTACTTTTTATTCTCACCAACGGAAAGCCTACATTCGTGTCAACTATTTTCTATTTATTCAACTAACTATTTATATTTTTTTTATGCAAAATAAACTAGATATTAAGACTTAAAAATTTAAATTTTTTGTGGGAAAACAGGGTACGTGAGAACAACGGGCAAAGGTAGGTAAAATCATATCGAAGATATACTACCCCATACTAAAATTAAACATTGTCCTCAATGTTTCCTAGCCTAAGACTTAAAAACCCCATACTAGAACTCAAAAGGTCGAATGCATAACCTAAGCATGAAGAAAGTATCACAAAAATCTTAAGCCGTTTATCAAGTATGCCAAAAGATAAATGTTAGTCGATAATAATCTTAGGATATCGGATTTCCCCAAACTAATGGCAAGCAAAGGCTAGGAAGCTCGAGTGAACCGGGACAAAACACCAAACACGAGAGTCTTCAGAAAAATTGGGTTTAATCCTACAAAAAATCACAAGCACAAACAACAAGAATTGGAAGAGTACAAGCCTCCTCACATCACAATTGAAATAAGAAAGAAGATAGAAGGATAAGCATGGGGTGCCTCCCACGAAGCGCTTTGTTTTTGGTAACCGAGTCACATAGCTTGACTCGATCCCGCCGATTCATTTTGTCGGAGGCATTGCGATGTGTCGTCAAAGAAACGTGATTACGGTTCTAAGCCTAATATGTAAATATAATGTAAATAGTAATGATAGTGTTGCAATTTAGAAAATAAATAGTAAAAGTTTCATTCTCTAAAACCAAAGTATTCTTTTGAACCAAAGTTTGCAAAAGTCTACAAGGCTTTTTCATCGGAAGTTCATGCGTTTCGATTATTATTCTCCGGATGGGGTCTCAAAAACCTTAGCACTTACCCGATGACGGTGGGATGCTAGAGAAGAAAGTCATTTATGGGACAAGTGATCAACGTGTCTTAGCTAAGGAAGTCTTTGTTTGCTTGGAGTATGTTCTTAATTATGTGATTAACATATTGCCCAAAAAGGCTAATGTTGTAAGCTTGGTCGGATCTTTCAAACTATCTAAATATGGGGATTTAATGGTTTAATTTATTTGAACACACACACTTTTTATATATGATTTGGTCGGGGAGGAAAAATTCACAAGTTGTAATTATAAGTAGTCTTATCATCTTAGCTTGTGCTTAACGGTGATCTTATTTTTAAAGCCTTAGTGTGGGACAAGTAAAAAATACGGGATGAGAATTTTCTTTTAAGACACTTTTCAAGTGCTTTTTGTTCCATGATCCTTAAAGTTACCAAAAAGGTAATGAAAACAATACATTATGTCACACAAGAATAAGTTGTAGTTAGGTAGCTAATTATTAAGAAAAATCATAAAAAAAGAGAAAAATCTTTGAAAATGGGAAATCGGGTGTTTTATAACTTGTGATTATCTTAGCTCTCTCAACAATAAATCGTTGCATACTTTTCAAAGTTTAGTTTGGGGAAGGTTTCGAGGTATTTGGTAAGGCATGTAATATTGCGAGAGTGTACACGCTATCGTTTTAGTTGGTGGATTTGTATGTGTGAAATACCAATATCTCGTTGCCTATATACCAAAATTAACCCTAAGCGACCAAAAAAACACACTTAAAATGGGCAAAAAAATATTGCTTGTTTTTGGTTTGCGTGTATGCAGGTACGGGATAAGACAAAAATCACGAGGAAACGTCTAAATTGGGCAAACACGGACAACGGATACGGAGCCCGGAGAGCACAAAAGAAGATGGGGATTAAAAAGCCAAAGTCTAAAAAGTCAACCAATGGTCAAACCTTGGTCAACTCAAGTCAAACAGTCAAAGTCAACACTAGAAGACAAAAATCCAAAGTTACAAATCTAGTCCTTTAAGTTTCAGAAGATTACACAAATGATCCTTGAAGTCTTAATGGGCCCTTTATACCTTAAAACCTCACCGAGATTCAAAGACCTATACCGGCCCAAAACTTAAGCCCAAATCTCTTTTATATAAGTCCAGGGTCCAATTCTGCCAAGATTGAAAGTTATCTAATACTTAGGCTTTCACCTTACAAAGACAAGGACTGAAATTGCCATACTCCCAAAATCACCCGTTTTACCCTTCAGTTATAAAAGAAAAAGGCGCGAAAATTTGTTTCACTATTCACCCGTCACTCCCATTTTACCCAAATGATCAAAACAAAGGGCAAGCTTAAATTAAAGGCTAAAGAAGACAATTCAAGGTATAATGAACACGCTGGCAGGGTAATATCGTCATCAAAAACTCTTATTGGTTGAATCCCACAAGGGGAATGCCACGTTGGACATGAGAAAACACACAAGGAGTGGATTTTTATACTCGGTCTACTCTCAAAAGAAGCACAAGGGCCAATCATGGATTGACCGTTGGCAATCGATCTCTTGGGTTACAAATGTGATCCAGCGAACATAATTAGAGATCCAATCATTGAAGGAATTTTAGGGGTGAGATTAGAAGGAGCGTGGGAAGAAAGCAAGAGGCTAGAACCTTCAGCAGCTGGCTATAAATAGCACACCTCACACACACACAAGGGACCTTCTTTAATTTTCTAGTTTTTAGCTTTAAGAATTTTTTAGCTTAATTTAGCTTTAGTTTTAGCTTGAGTAAATTTCATTTTCCGTTTCCTTTTTCAAGCATTGTAATCAAATTCAGTTAATGTAATCAAAAGTTAGTTAATGAAAAGTTTCTTTCTCTTTAAGCTAAATTTGTCATAAGCTCTTATACTCATGCTACTGTTACTCATAAGCTCATTTAAGCTTAGTCTAGCTCTCACTAGTCTATAAGCTAGTGATTGAGCTTGTTTAATCAAGTCCCTAAATCATACTTAAACTAGAAATCAGTTAAACCTAAATACCTTTGCTTATTGATTTAAGAGCTTATGGAAGGGGAGCTTACAATGGAAGAGCTCCCAATGACTTTACTGGCTTATCTTAGGATAAGCCAGAGCTGTTGATAAGCTCATTTGAGCCCTTTAGCTTCTGTTTAGCTGAAGCCATTTGTAAGTTTCTTTTTAAATTCCTTTGTCATTTAAATATTCAGCATAATAATTGATTATTTGCTTACTAGCTGTTGACTTATTCTGCTTTCTAGTTGTTGAAAATGGGCTTATTTGTGCTTCATTTTGATTATTAATCATGTCTTCTTATCTGTTTTTAGTTAATATAGTTTAGAGTTTAGCTTTTCATAAAATGTCTTTAAAATCCATAAAAACCAAAAAAAATTAGTTAGCAATAGTGTAGATCTTTGATTTCAGCTTTAGTAATTGTTGATTTATGACTGTTAGGATAGTTTTAAGCTAGTGAATATCTGGTAGTAAGAATTTGCTAAGTTGATTTTAAATTGTTAAGCTACATGAAATCTGTCAAGGATTTTAAGGAGTGTTTGGAATAAAATAGTTTGAACCTTTAAAGTCAAAAAGGATAGACAAAAGTTTGTTGATCCAGTGGAGTTTTGATGTATAATGAGTAATAAAAGAGATGTTCAAAAGTTTAGATTTTTAAGTTTGTAAAGTGTAAAGGCTTATATTTCTTGTATCAGCACCAGAGGGGAGCTTTTTCCTCTAATAATTTCTTTGAATTTTTGATCCAAGCTTCATTGAGCTTGGATCTTGCTTGTGTTGGTTTAAAACTCATTCAATAGGAGTGTGTTGTGCAGGATTGACCATAAAGGTATCCTGCACTTTTGTTTGCTTACTTGGTCCAATTTTACAAATTTACTGCAGTAGTAACATCAGTTTACTAATGATGCCTTTTTTAGCATCATATAGGTAAGTTAATGTAGGGAATTAGGTCCGTAATTTCAGCTAGATCTAGAAAACTCACATAAGCTTAATATAGTTAAAATCTCAATTTTCATTTTTTTAGCTTAATTCTGTTTGCTTTTACGCTTCTAAAAGTCATCAAAAAAATCTTTATAAAATCAAAAACAGTAGTTACTGTTTTAGGATTTAATCTTAGATTTCTAGCTTATAGCTTATGTTTTTATGAGTTGGATTTTTAGCTTATAAACTGGTTAATAAGTTTTCAAAAACTCAGGGTTTAGTATAGCTTATTATACATTTTAGCTTATAAAGTTTTTGAGCTTTTTGAGTTATTTAATGAGTTTGCTAAATTATTCAGTTATATTTCATGCGAGACTTTTAGTGTTTTTATTCCTTTTAGCTTTCTTTTCTAAGCTTTGTTAGGCATTCCTTAATCTTTCAGTAGTAGCTTTTACTTTTGATTTTGAGCTTAATTTGAGCTTTGTGCAAGTGATTTAGTCAAAACAAGCAATTTTGAGCTTAAAAGCTCACTTTCTGTATTCAGTAGTTTCATAAGCTCTTAGAGAGCTTATTCTTACTTTTTAGCATTATGTTGTTTTTTATAAAAAGTGCTTAAAAATATGTGTTCTATAAATCTTAACTTTTGGATTTGAAAATTAAAAAAAATCAAAAAGGGGTGTTAGACAACCTTGAACCCGTGACCTCTCCCTTACAAACCATGCATGTTAACCATTGTGCTACAATAGCTCATCCGTGAGCTATTGTACACATTTTAGTTTTAACCTTTCTTTGGGTTTAAGCCCATATTATAAGCCGTAGCACATAAGCTCAATTACCCAGCTTATTAGATAAGCTGGGTAAGTTTTCTTATTTTTCCCTTAAACTTTGCTGCAATTTAGATTTTTCCTAAATTTTTCGTATTTTTCCATTTAGTAGATTATTTTTAATCATTTTTCTTAGGTTTTAATTTTCAAAAATACATTAAAATAGAAATAATTTTCAGAAAAATACAAAAAAATAGTTTTTAGCATTTGATAATACTTTTTGATTTACCACTCAGAAAAATCATTTTCACTACTTTCAGATTTTAATTTTCATTTTTGAGCTTTTATTTTTAATTTTAAAAATAGGATTTTAATTTTAAAAATAGTTAAAAATATTTTTCTGAGTTTTTATGATATTTTATACTTTTCTAATTTTAAAAATCATTTTTCTAATTTTAGGGACTTAATTGCTATTTTGTAGGATTTAATTGATTAATTCATTTTAATTTCATAATAAATTCAAAATATAATCAAATAAAAATTCTTTTTTCTTCAAATTTTATTTTAGTTTATTTTTAGGTTTAGAAATTTTGTTTGCATTTTTAGGAGTAAATTTTAGTGTACTTGCTTATTCGTCACGTTTTATTTGTTTCCCGTTAATTGTTTTAAGTGTTTAATTGATTTTGTGTTCTTATTTTAATTGTTGATTTATGGTTGTTATTGCTTTCAAAAACATCTGTTACTATAATTCAATCATCATCCAAACTAAGGCGTGGTTTCAATTTCACAAGTCGTTGGGGAAACGACCCGGGAAAGCATACTTCCCGGTAAACATACGTATTTTATTATATATTATATATATCTTTTAGAGTGAGCTTTTCTCAAGGGAGACTTTAGGAAAGTTCTTAATTGCTCTTTTGGAATATTAGTATATTTTATATATAGTAAAAAAACGTAAATCAGGAAGATTGGCTCATTAGGTGAAGGATATCAGGCAAGGCGAGTAGATAGCGGCAGGCTCAGCCAAAGAATAGAAGAGGTAATCAACATGGTGAAATCCCAAGGACGGACCAGAGAGCCTTACGAGAGGGTGAAGTACTGGATGGATAACACGATGCTTCCCGTCAGTGCCTCGATATCAATTGATGAATTGCCCCGTGGTAGTGGAGGCCATGATTAAAGGCTTCAGGGTCAAAAGGATACATGTTGACGGTGGTAGCTCTTCAGAGGTTATGTACGAGCATTGCTTCAGAAGTCTTAGCTACCGGACGAGGTCGAGGCTGAGAGAATCTCGAATACCACTGGTGGGATTCTCAGGAGAAGTCAGTTACCCCATGGGGGTTATTGATTTGGAAGTCACTATGGGGGAATGCGGGAAAACCCGAACGGTCATAATGGAGTTTGCGGTGGTCAAGAGTCCGTCCCCGTATAATGCTCTACTAGGTAGGACGGGGATGAGGAGCTTAGGAGCTGTAGCCTCCACTATCCACTCAATGATGAAGTTCCCAACTTCGAACGGGATAGCCACTATATCCACCACTAGAGAGACTCTAAGAGAATGTAGACAGATCGAGGAAGCTCAAGACCTAAGTCGACATGCGCGGGTAACAGATCCTACTCCGATGCAGACAAGCTCGGAAGTGGCTAACCCTAGACTTTCGTTGGCTCCGGTGGAGACTCGTCCCCGGAGCATAACCTAGACACCTACCCCCACATTGAACCAAAGGCACAGAAGAAGAGGAGTCTCGCCCTAGACAGGAAGAAGGTGGTGACTGATGAAGTTAATGAATGGCTCAAGGCCAGTATCGTAAGACGGGTGTGATACCCACGTGGGTTGCTAATCCGGTGCTGGTCAAGAAGGTCAATAGGAGTTGGAGAATGTGCATCGACTTTAAAGATCTGAATAAGGCATACCCAAAGGATCTATACCCTTTGCTGGAGATCGATTGAAAGATTGAGTCGCTGATGGGATTCCAATATAAGTGTTTCTTGGATGCTTATAAGGGATATCACCAAATACAAATGACAAAGAAGGATGAAGAGAAGACGGCTTTCCATACAGAAGAGGGAGTCTTCTGTTACACGAAGATGCCTTTTGGTCTCAAGAATGCAGGGGCAACATATCAGAGGTTGGTCGACTCTGCCTTCAAGGAGCAGATAGGGGTAAACCTAGAAGCGTATGTGGACGATATGGTGATTAAGAGTAAGACTGAACAAGACATCATAAAAGATATAGAACAAACTTTCTCCACTCTCCGAAGGATAAACATGAAACTCAACCCGAAGAAATGTTCATTCGCTATGAAGGAAGGAAAGTTTCATGGCTATTAGTTAACTTCGGAGGGCATAAAGGTCTAACCCTGAAAAGAAAAGCTGTCATGGACATGCCCGTCACCATGACCCATCAAGATACGATGTAGTCTCTAAGTGGGAAGCTAGCAGCCCTAAATCATTTTTTGTCTAAGTCGGCCGAACGATCCTTACCTTTTTTAGACACATTGAAAAAATGTACTAACAAGAAGGACTTCAGATGGACAGAGGCCGCTGAAGCAGCGTTCCTGGAGATGAAGAAGTTGGTATCTGAGTTGCCAACCCTCACTACCCCCAAGAAGGGCGAGACCCTGATGATGTACTTGGCCGCAACAAATGAAGCAGTTAGTGCGGTGCTCCTCACGGAAAGGAACGGGAGGAAAATGCCTATACACTATGTCAGTCGATCTTTGCAAGGGGTAGAAACAAACTATGCTCTAATGGAGAAGCTCACTTTGGCCCTAGTCCATGCGGCTAGGCGGTTACGGAGGTATTTCCAAGCTCACCCGATCAAGGTCATAACTGACAGCCCGATGGGCAAAGTGTGAAACAATCGGGAGCGGATTGATCTAGTCAAGGGAAGGTTAGCAAAGTGGGCTGTTGAATTAGGGGCTTATGGCATAACGTACGTGCCAAGGGTAGCAATAAAGGGCCAGGTCTTAGCAGACTTTCTAGCAGACACTCCAACAGAGATAAGTGCTACAGCAGAGGTGCCTAACAACCCAAGAGTGAAAGACATCCCAGAACCTTCAAAGACATAGGGAGATTTGTACACCTCAAATTGAGTAATAGCAGCAGATTGTTGAATATCCGAGGGCCGTTACCTTTATGGATCAAATAGCACAAAGATCTTTTGAGTACGACTACCCTAAACGTGCTTTTTGGGGTTATTTTTCGGTTTATTGGAAATAAAGGGAAAATTTTTATAAAAAAACATATTGATTGACAAAATACTTGTTTGTTCATAAGCCCATGGCTTCAAATTGTTCAACAATATAAATAAAGATTCCGGTTTATAACAATTGTCCCCAAAATGTAATAAGACCCCAAATCTTAAATGTTGACTCTTTAATTATTGACTTCCAATGTATCATCGCACCTCGTGCCTTATTGACCTGAAAAACATGCTTAAAATATCAACATAAAGTTGGTGAATTCATATGTTTATGTAAATCAATAGTAGGACCGCAAGATTTCCAAGTGTATGATTATGAGGAAAACAACAATTGCAAACATCATAAAAGTAATTACGTTTTCCTAAGCTATGTAACGAAGCTCGACATATATGAATGCATTTTAATGCCTTATGAATGCACTGAGTCGGAATGATGTTTTAAACCCGACAACCTCACAAATCCGACATGGTTACGTTCGTTCCAGTGATAGCCTAATCACGCCGAACGGGGATTGACAATCCCAAATAGATCTATCTATAGCATTCGCGCTCATAATCCAGTAATTGACAATTCATGATAAAGGGCTCAGTGGGTTATCACTACTTAGGCAAACACGTAATCATTGTATAAAATGTACACTTGCGTCCAATTTGTAAAACAAAGCATGTTTCACCCAAGGATTAGTAAAATCAATTTTAAATAATTGTAAAACATGGGGCTATGAACTCACCTGAGTAAATAGTCCTCTGAAATGATAATAGATATCCAAGTATGAATCACACCGTCAAATACCTAAGTAAATACGGCCAGTCTTAGTCTACAAATTCAGGCTAAAGACTCAATGTATAAACTACAATAAATTGCTAGTCTATATATACTGTTATCACTTGTGTGGTGGTGTACATGTTTAATGTATTCGAAATTGTTTGATGGCTCTTGGGAAGGTATAAGATTTCCCACGTTCTAGTATACGTATAAACGTTTATTAATAAATATCCATATTTATTAAGTCGTGGTTTAACTCGTTATGATATTTGATAAATATATAACTCGTCCGATTCGTTAAGTGTTTATAAAAATCACTTTCGTTTACAAGATACCCTTAAGTTACTTGTAATTACAAAACAGCCCCTGGGTATATAAAATATATAATATTTTACATTTCAAACCCTTAAGTTTTTATAATTACACATTTAGTCCTTTAACTTTACAAGTTGACAATTTAGGTCCTTTTAGTTTCACACCAGCCCCCTTACTTTCAGAATATTCAAAACAGCCCCTAGACTTATTAAAGTCCAGAAATGACAGTTTTAGTCCCTCTAGTTTGTAATTTACACTTTTAGTCCCTTAAGTTTACAAAAATCGTATTTTAAGTCCAATTAAGTTCTAAAAGTGACATTAGATTTTATTAAGCTCCAATAAGCCAAACCAACTATTTTGGCTTATAAATAAGCTCGAATGAGCTTATTTAAGCTTATCGGGCCCGTTAAGACCCATTAAGCTATTTAATGGTCAAATGAAGTTTTCAATAGTACATAAGCACTTGATAAGCTTATTTAAGTTATAAGAATCAGTTTAGCTTATTAATAAGCTCGAATGAGCTTATTTTGAGCTTATTGGGCTCGTTGGCCCACCAACCTTTACCAAAAGTTTGCATGAGTTTTTCTTTATGGAGTCCTAGGTTATCTTCTTATCTAATAGCTTATTAGGCATATTTAACCTGTTTTAACCTGGCAGCTTATTAAATAAGCTAATAAGCCTCGGTAATGGGCTTTTGAGCCCGATATGTGTCTGATTGGCTTTCTAAGTGTTTGGGCTTGATTCATTTGGGTCCAATAACATTTTCTAGGTTTATTGGAAGGCTTATAAGCTGTTTTAACCTTGTGGCTTATTCGATAAGCCATAAGCTCTCGGGTAATGGGCCTTTGGGCCTATTATGAACCCGATAACCATGTTAAGCTTTTGAGCTTGCTCCTTTATGGCCCATTAGCCTTTCTATGTTTATAATAAGCCTAACAAACTTTTGAAGCTAACACAAATAAAGCTATTAAGCTTTTTGTGGCTTATAGGCTTCGTTTGGTCACGAAAATGGGCTACCAAGCCCATTAAGGGTCCATTTATGTTTTTAATACACGACAAGGTACCTTAGGGCCCATATGAGTTCAATAAGCCCTTTGGACTTCTTAATAAGCTCGTGGAGCTTATTAATAAGCTGAGGTCACCATGATATGGCTTGTTGGACCTGGTTTTGGCGTGTTCGTGGCATTTAGACCTGGTTAGGGCACATTTGGGGTGTAATCCATGCATTCTTTCTATCCTACGAGTTCATAAGCTCCTAATCTTAATTAATAAGCTCGATCGAGATTAAAAATAAGCTACGCGTGATCATTGGGGATGTTGGGCACCATCCGTGACTTGCTTGGATTACGAAAGGCCCATAGTGGCCCGATACTCTTCTAGTATCACGTTTGATTCGAAATCGTTTGCCCTAGCTATATGTCGTGTGTCTAACACATTCATACGTTGTGTTTTTACATGCAAGTGTTCGTTATCCTTGCATACACATTCCCACGCAAGTTTGTCACGTTTACAACTAAAGTTTACGTATGGTTTCTTTAAAAATGAACGGTTTTCAAAACCTTATTTGCTACTAAATGCGTTACACGTTTTCTTTATATTTTTAATCACCACACAAGTCGTTAAACGAATTCATAATGCGCATAACACATCTATTTTTGCATTTATCATGCTTGTTCTCAATCTAGTACTCTATATATATCATATACTATGACCATAAGCTAGTTAAACATGAAGAATTCGCTTATTACCATTGTTATGGGTTTGTTATATGACTTACAAAGTCCTAGATCTTTGGTTATGAATTGTAGAAATAAAACTACGTGGGGTGAGCTAACCTTAGCTCTGTCTCCTTGTACTCTCTTGTAAAAACCCTTAGCTTTTTTTATTTTTTCTTTTTTTTTGTGTTTTGTTCTTAAACGTGACAAATGGGAGTGTATGGTTGCGGTTTAAGGCTCGAACTAAGAGAAGAGAGTATATATGTTTATGGTTTGAGTGAGTGTGAGTTGTAAGAGTGTTAAGTGTTAAGTGTGAGTGTGTATTTATAGTCAATTGAGTTAGTTAAATCTCCTGTTTCACAAAAACACCAATCCGAACCATAGTGCATGGTTCTAGTTGCCTAAAATGGTATATTAAGGCTAAACCACTAAGTACCACTCCTTAATTGCTTGCATGATGTACAAGATTTACTAAGATTGTGGGACTTATATCATTTGTGTGTGTGTATGCACTTAGCCGCGGGTATCATGGCCAAATGAGGATCCAAGAAGGGTTTTATCCAATGTGTAATAAATTAAGTGGAGACATTAAGGACACATCTTAATTAGCCCTTTGATGTACATGTACTTAGGAGATCAAAAGAAAGATTTCTAGTTGGTTTATGTGTGCATATGTGTATAACCGGCCCCCTTGTGGTTTATATACACAAAATTGATTTATTTTTGTGTTAAGGTAGTAAAAGTGGGTATTGGTTGAGTCTAGGTAAGTCTAGGTATTTTCGGGGTGTGTCCAAATGTATTTTATTGCGAAATGTAACCCCTTTACGTGACCAATAAAATAAAATACACAATAGTAACCATATTATCTTCTTAATAATTATTTCTTACTTGGGTGATGTAACCTTAATTTATTTGATGACCATTTACATTAAATGGTTATTTCTAGTCTACGCGATTCAGCTCGAAAGCAAAATTAGAAGTAAACACGTATCGAACCAAAATAAAGTGTGACAAATCAATGGAGTCGTAAATGACCTGAAATTGAGAAATGTTACAGTCTCCCAAAAAAAATAAACCCGAGTTTAAAAGGGAGCTTTGTCCTCAAAGCTTAGACCTTTGTAGTGGATTACGATATAGCCCGGTTTGTGAAGTGTTGTGGGTATTTTTGTTTTGAAAGAATTTTCACCATTCACAGGTATAAACTCAGGGCCTCGCCTAGAGTTCCAGCGAACCTTAACCAATGGTATCCGGCTTCGCTTCAATCGTTTGATCTCCCGTTTCATGATTTCAACGAGCTCTTCCACAAACTGGAGCTTATCGCCAACAAGAATTCCTTCTAACGACATGACTAAAGGTTCTTCAGCGTAACATTTCTTTAGATAGTACACATGGAATGTATTGGTGAAATCTGCTAACACTCTTGTGAGGAAGTTCAGCCCGTAGGTAAACTTTCCCAACTTTTGCTTAACACACTTGAAAGGTTCCGGACATAATACGGATTAAGCTTACCCCGGCTTACGAACAGTACGGACCCTTTCCAAGGCGAGACCTTGAGCATAACTCTATCCCAACCTTGAACTCCATCGGCTTTCATTTCCGATTGGCGTAGCTCTTTTGTCGATCCTGAGCAGCTTGCATTCTCTGCTTGATCAGGACGATCTTTTCCGTTGTTTCTTGGATCAATTCCAGACCAGTCAGTTGGGCTTCCCCAACCTCGGCCCAACACACCGGTGATCGACATTTTCGACCATACAGTGCCTCATAAGGCGGCTGCTTTTGCTAGCGGTCGATAAACTTATATTGTATGAAACTCGGCAATGGAAAATGCTTAACCCAGCCCTTGCCAAAATCAATCACGCAAGCACGTAGTCTTGTCCTCGTGAGTTTGAATGTTCTTCTGTACTGGCCAGTCAGTTTTGGATGATACGTAGTGCTCATACTAATATATATACCCAAAGCTTTCTGAAATGATCTCCAGAAATTTGAAGTAAATCTTCCATCACGATTACAAATAATTAAGGCAGGTATCCCGTGTCTTGCCACTATCCTGTTTAGGTACAACCTTGCCAACTTGTCCAATGGATCATTCTCCCTTATTGGCAAGAAGTGAGCAGATTTTGTAAGTCGATCCACAATCACCCAGATGGTGTCAAAACCTTGCGACGACTTAGGAAGCTTGGTGATAAAATCCATCATGATATTATCCCACTTCCACTCGGGTATCTCAGGTTGTACTAGCAATCCCAATGGCCTTTGATGTTCGGCCTTGACCCTCGCACCCGTCAGGCATTTGCTAACATACGTGGTGATGTCTGCCTTCATATTGGGCCACCAATATAGCTTTTTCATGTCTTGATACATCTTTTCCGAACCAGGATGGATGGAATATTTCAACTTGTGAGATTCGTGCATAATCACGGATCTTAAATCTCCATAGCAAGGCAACCAACTCCTGCCGTGTAAACATAAGGTTCCATCGGCACGTGGTTCCAATCTTTCCTTGGGTATATCCCTTTTGATTATACCTCATACGTCTTCATTCACGAGATTCTCTGGTTTCTGGGCTTCGATCTGAGCTTCTAATATTCGTTTGGGAAGATCCAAGCCAATGGTCATAACTAAGTCTCGAACCCGCAACGGCTCAATCCGTTCCTTACGGCTCAATGCATCGGCCAGTACATTTTATTTCCCGATATGATAATGAATATCAAAATCGTAGTCACTCAGCAATTCTAGCCAACGGCGTTGCCTCATGTTAAGCTCCTTCTGATCGAGAATGTGTTGTAGGCTTTTATGGTCGGTGAACACTGTGTACCTGGTTCCATATAGATAGTGTCTCCATATCTTTAGGGCAAAACAATACTTGACCCATGTTATAACTTCATCGAGTGGTGTAGTTCTTCTCGTGAACTTTTAGTTGTCAAGAAGCATAAGCAATCACCTTCTCTCTCTGCATTAATACAGCACCTAAACCCTTGTATGACGCATCACAGTAGACCACAAAGTCTTCGCTTCCTTCAGGTAAAGCCAGAATTGGCGTATTGCATAACTTCTGCTTTTTAACTGAAAAAAGCGTGTCTATTTTACCACCCCCGTCGGAACGTGATTCCTTTCTAAGTAAGTTTCGTCATTGACTTAGCAATATTCAAAAAAACCTTTGTTGAACATTTAGATATTAACCAGCAAGACCTAAAAATTGGCGGATCTCTGTTGGTGTCTTAGGAGATGCCCAATCTTTGATAGATTCTATCTTGGCTGGATCCACATGTATGCCTCTGCTATTATGAAGTGTATGAGAAATGTACTTCGGGATCCCCAAAATTCACATTTTGAAAACTTAGCATACAACTGCTCCTTCTTAAGCAATTCCAAAATTGCCTTAAGATGTTCTTCGTGCTCTTTCTCGTCCTTCGAATAAATCAATATGTCATCAATGAAAAACAATACGAACTTATCCAAGTAAGGCTTGCACACTCGGTTCATGAGGTCCATTGATTACGCAGGTTAGTTTGTCAGTCCGAATGGCATTACCTGGAACTCGTAGTGACCCATACCGAGTTCAGAATGCCGTCTTTGATGTTTTGCTCTCGCACTCTAAGCTGGTGATATCCTGATCTCATATTCTATCTTTTGAATAAATACTAGATCCTTGAGTTGATAAACAAATGTCGATTCCTCGCGAGCGAGTAACGATACTTCACTGTCAATTTATTATTAAACTCACGGTAGTTGTGCACATCACTAAATACTCCATCCCTTCTTTTTGACAAATAGGTCCAAGGGCTCCCCAAGGTGAGGAACTAGGCCTTATGAATCCTTTGTCAGGAAAGCTCTTGTAATTGTTCTGATAATTCCTTCATTTCGGATGGAGCCAATCGATACGGTGCTCGAGCTACGGGTGCGGCTCTTGGAATTAAGTCGATTTGGAATTCTACTGGTCGAGCCAGAGGAAGACCTGGCAAGTCCTTGGGAAATACTTCAGGAAAATCTCGGATGATTGGTACGTCCTTTATTTGTTTTCCTTCTGACTTGTCCTCCTCTTTCTTGGCGGATATCTGTGCCAAAAAGATCTGACATCCTTTTGCCATGTACTCTTGAGCCTTTGAACATGAGATAATGGTCAACCGAGATTCTCTCCCGTCGTTACTTTCGTTACCACGAAAAATCAAGGTTTCATTCCCATAGGGAATTCTAACAAGTTTCTCATCACACACGATCACGGCGTGACACCTTCTTAACCAATCCATGCCGATAATAACGTCGAAACTACCCAGTTCTACGGGCATTAGATCTATGTTGAACGGATGGTTTAAGAAATTTAAAGTGCAACCCCGTATAATAGTGTCTATCCCGACTATTTTCCCGTCAGCTAATTCGACGTCATAACTATTTTCTAATGGAGTTGGGGCGATGTTAATCAGGGAACTAAACGCAGTAGATATAAAGCTTCTATCGGCACCAGTGTCAAATAAGATAGATGCATAGCGGTTGTTTAAGAGGAACGTACCCATGACGACATTGGAGTCCGGGTTCCTCGATGCATTCCCATTCTTCTCCGCATTTCCAACTGCGTATACCCAGCCTTGTGCATTCCCATTTCCCCCATCCTTATTCTTCAATTTTGGACAATCTCTCTTGAAATGTCCTGAAGCTCCACATTCAAAACAACCATTCCCCTTGGGAATTGCCTTGTTGTCCCTCTGAGCATTAGCAACATTAGCGTTGCCAGAACTTCTGCAGTCGCGGGCAAAGTGCCCTACCTTGTTACATTTGTGGCATTTCTGAGTACACGGGCCATTGTGATGAAAATGGCACTTGGTGCACTTGGGCAAAGATCCACCGTATGGCTTCTTTTCGCCCGACCCCATATTGTAGACCTTGGCGACATTCTGTCTCTTGAAGGGTTGTTGTTGATGGCCATGGTTGTTTCTGGATGCATCATCAGCCTTCCTTTTGTTGTCAGTCTGCCTTTCCGCGTAGGTGCGGAGTTTCTAATCCATGAAGTCGTTGGCCAACTCAATAGTCTCATCCAACGTCTTAGGTCTAGAAGACTTGACATTTCCATAAATTTTATCAGGAAGTCCACTGATGTACTTGTCAACCTTCTCGGTTTCATTAGCAACAAACTTGGTACATATCAGGGTTAGCTCTTGGAAACGTTCAGTGTATGTTGGAACATCGTTCCCTTTGACCTTTAGGTTCCACAACTCGATTTCTAGTTTCTTGATTTCACCCGGCGGACAATACTTGTCCGTCATGTTCTTCTTTAGTACTTCCCAAGTCATTGAATATGCATCCAGACCTAAGGGTCTTATCTGACCATTCCACTAAGTCAAAGCAGCCCCTAACAGAGTGCAGGTGGCAAACTTAACCTGATTTTCAATAGCACAACCACTGATATTGAAAACTGATTCCATCTTTTCAATCCACCGGGTTAAACCGACAACGCCTTCCTTTCCTTTAAAGTTCAAAGGTTGACATTTCATGAAGTCAGCGTAGAAACAAGGGTATGTAGTTTGCACATTCCTTCGGTTATCCCCGTGTGAACTGTGGCTTCTGTCTCCATTAGTGGAGTTTCACAGAAGAGCTTGATCAATCATAGCTTAAACGGATTCTAGAGTCATGTTGTTTCGGTTGGTGTTGTTAGGAGGGGTATTCGGTCCTTGTCTTGTCACAGGTGCCATGATTTGTCTAAATTACAAGAGACAAAACGTGAGGTCATAATCATGACAAGGTATACAATAATTTATAGATGAGAAAACAATACAAGAGAGGTATATAGTACAACATAACACGTCTATTTCATTCATAACTTGGAAATTTTTTACATGAAATAGTTTTTGGTACACAAAAATACAATACAAAAGATCTAAGGCTATGCTAGCGGGGAGAACCCCTAATACTTAACATGCCTAAACAACTGTCTAGCAAAGTAAAATGACATAAATCACTAGATGTGACTATCGGCACCTCTAGAAGCATCCTGGTGATCTGGAACTCTAACATCTGGTCCTAGCTGTCTAGCTCTCCTCCGCTGCTCACGCAGTGCTAACAACTCGGCATGCATGTCACCCATCTCTCGCCTCATGTCTCTCATCACTCGGAGAATCTCTACCATCTGTCCCTTATGTCTACGGCCAGTCTCTTGAAGCTCTGCCATCTCAGTTTGCTGCATCTGAGAGCGAGTCTCATGTACCTAGTGTTGTGTCTGAATAAGTATACCCTGTAGCTGTAGCTATGTCTGATGTGTCTGGATCTGGGACTCATGTGCATACACCTGCTCACGGTGGGTCTGAAGCTCATAATGGACTGCCTGACTCAACCCTACCGAGTGAGCCCAAGCCTCTCAGGAAGCATAGGCCTCCTCCTCTACAATCAATATTGTCTCCTGATGAGCTATCCTATCCTCCATAAGTAAGTCGACCCGCTGCGAGTCTATGGTGACCTGCTGTGATATGCGAGTCCTAATATCCTGAACATCCTCTAGTAGAGCATATAAGTCCTGCGTATCATGCTCATGGAGCTCAGCAAGCTCTGTAACCCTAGTATTGACCTCTCCTACGGTCATAGGTGCTATCTCAGGAACTGCCTCTGCCGGATCCACCCAAGTATCCCTAATACCATACCCAACCTTTCTAATCCCCCGTCGTCTCGCTTCAGTATCTACAGTACTGACAAACTCATAATCGATCCCCAACCTCCGGTGGGTCTAGCAGTAGAACTCTCCCCGACCTCATACCTGGAGCCTAGAGCAAACAAACACAACCTCTTGCAAGGTGGCCACTCGAACTCGGGAATATCATCCCTACGGTCAATAGGTGGTGGTATGTTTAGAGATGGTGGTAGTGGTGGTAGTGGAGGTGATGGTAATGCGGCAGTAACCGTATCAACAAGGGCCTGAGTAGAGGCTATCCTGTATGTCTGGATTTGGGTTGGACACCCAGATGATGGTAGTAATGATGATGGCACAGGTGTTGGTGATGAATGTGTAGATGGGGTCGTGCACCTAGCAAGGCGCTCCCCTGCAGAGGGTGGTGATAGTGAGATAGGTGGTTGATATGTGTGAAAACACATATCCATTTTATATCAAAATAGACCCTAAAAAGATGAAATTATGCTTTAAACGCTTGAATATTGCCCCGCCTAGTGTAGGGTGTGACAAATTGTATCAGAGCCTTTGTTATAGAGAACTAGGTGGTTGAGCCTAGACTATAGCTTAAGGGTCCCTCATATAGTTGCCATTTTATGGCATAAGTGTTTGTGTACCTATATACCGTATGTTCCCAGCTACCTAAAAGCTTTGAAATTCTTCTATTTTGAATTACTACTATATAATAATAAAATATATACTTTTTCATTATAAGGGGGAATCTAATAGTATAATACCTCTTTTGTTATATGATTTTAGTCATGTCTTCACCCTACCCCTAAGAGATATCGATGTAAGATTGTTTTACCTCACTGGCCCCGCAGAGTTGGGGTGACTTTTGAGAGGAGAAAAGTCACACCCAAGCGAGCCCAACATAAGTTTATTTCGTTTACTACTTGATGCGTTGCTATACTCAGGATTTGCTTTTATATTAGTTCACAATGTGACTTCCTGTTTGTTTGGTCGATTGGGATCTTATGGTATCGGATAGATGGATTATATGTTTGAGTTATATTTGTATTATTATTAAGTGCTATATGGTAGATGTGTGTTATCATTGAGATGTGTGGACTTGGAAGTAAGTACACGTGTAAAAAAGGTGCAATTATAATTATGGCCGCAAACATAATTATAAAGGCAACACATACGCGGACTTGTGACTTTGATTGCATTAATCATTGTTGCTTATATGTATTATGTAAAGTGTAAGCCTGGATAGTTTGTAATGTAGTTGAAGAATTGATGTGAGATCCTGTTGAGGATGGTTGTGGTGGTTAGAGAAATTCCTCTCTTAACGGTATGGCGATTATATTAGGTTGGATTGAGTAGATGGGAATATTCCCTTTCATCATATCGTTTTGCGGATACATCGATACCTTGTTGGTATTGTCATCGCGATTCTTGAAGTTGTTCGTTTTAGCTCGTATGTTCGTCTGAGATATCCCAACGCTCGTGTTGGTAATTCTAGGTGTTTATCAAAGAACTAAGCTTGTTCTATGTTCTCCGTTTGGCGTTTTGATTGTTTTCCTTTTTCTCAAGGTGACGATACTTTTGTTATTGTTTCTAAGACCGTGGTATGGATGAGTCCCTTTAAGGGATTGTTTTAGGTTTGCAGATTCTTGTCGTGTTCGTTTTCAAGTAAATAATAGATTCTGTATTGGAAATCATACGATATTTTGGGAGTCTATTTTGGTATCATGATGTTTTTTTTGTTGTGAGTCATAAATTCTATTTGAAAGTAAGTTTGTTGTAGTCGATACCATATTGTTTAGTTAAAAACCTACGTATCTTTTAAAAAACATAAAATTATAAACAAAAAAATGCAACACATTTTTTTAAAAACATCTTTTGATTTCTTTTAATGAAAACCAAAATTAAAATAAGTAAATGAAAATTTTATTTAAATTAAATATTTACACATAAAATTATTTGATAATTAACAAGGTGATTCTATAGTTTTAAAATGATTGGAATAAGGATATGAGGGAAAGTTTCCTTGGGTAAAAATTGGTTTTGGACAAAGTTACATAATCTTTTAATTAAATGGGTCGTGAAACATTTGATAGACAGGATCTGTCTAAGTTATATGGAATGGTTGTTAAGCATTATGAAGTCAACCCTCTAGCTGGTACAGGACTGATTTTGTGGGGAGATCTTCATGTTTTGTTTGAGTCTACTACTGGTGGTTCAAGTGTTGAAGTTTGGAATGATCAAAAGGAGTGGGTCATCCGCAGCTGGAAATTGTTTCCATTTTCAGGTGTTCATGTGCTGGAAACATTTACAGGTAAGATTTTATACATGTTTGCAGATACACCATATCCTCTTTCTGTTTCCCTCATGAAGAAGATGCTGAAGCATAAGTTGGAAGTGGAGATAGATGGTGTAGGGAATGACATGACGTATGCTGTGCAACTGATTAAGTTCATCAAGAATCAGCTTGCTTCTTGTGTTCCTTCTGATTGATTCTGGTATCTTGTTACTACCTTGTATATATTTTTATTTCTTTTGGTATGTATAGTTTTGTTTATTGCAGGTCACTTTGGATGGTTTTTAGGGTTTTTTGTGGTTTTAGATGGTATCACAATGTTTTGAGTTGCTACTGTGCTTAAATTCTTTTTGGCTCAAAATTTGTTTTCATGTGATACAATATTTTGGTGCAAAATGGTTTTATGGCACCTTGTTTTCAAAGTTTTTCTTTTGTGGTGCAACATCATTATGGGTATCAATTCCCAGGCCTTCGGGCTAGAATTAATTGAGTTTTGGTTTCAATTCCCAGGTCTTGTACCAGAATGAATTGATATAGCTGTAATGGTTTGCTTAAAACCATAGGGTCTCTCAACTGACCAATGTTTCATGTACCAATTAGTTGAGATGGTTTGCAATCCACCATGGGAGTAACCCTTACTGGGTCCCAAGGATTGTCTAGCCCACAAGCAAACGGCTATGTGGTAAAGGCTTATAAAATCCGTTGATGGTTGCCAGGTTACCCAAAACTGGATGGTTATCACTTGCCATATTCTTGAAATGAAAAGTGGCTAGTCCTGAGCAAACGGCTACAGGTAAAGACTAATCAAATCCGTTTATGGCTGTGATGACTTGCCCAAAGTCATATAGTATTCAACCCACTATGATTAAAGTTTGGAGTGGTTGAAAATGGTTCCAATCTTCCATGGCATTCCTTTTTCCAAGGACCCAATAGATTTGCTAGCCCAAGATTAATGGCTACTTGGGTAAAGGCTACATCAATCCATTTACTTTCTATGATTCACCTCTACCCGGAGATAACACACCATGGGATGTGATGAGAATCGTATGTAACCCTGAATTGATGGATGTTGCTGAGGTGGTCCAAAGTTGGTTGCTGCTTAAAGATTGAAGAGTTAAAGATGTTTAAAGGATAATCAATTTGGCTGATGCTGATTATGTTGCTGTTTCAATCCTCAACATTTTCAAGACTGAAACCTATCTAGAAACTGGAATAACTAAGTCAATTTTAGTTAGAGATTGTTAGGTATAATTTGTATTTTATTAGTTCCTACTGTAGTATAGTTCCTACTGGTAGAGAATTGCGACTATTAGTGTAACACCCCAAAATGGGTCGCAGCGAATATGGACCGGGGCATGGTTACTTTGAGATCAACAAACACAAGATATATATAAGAACGAAAGGGCACAAAAAGTCGTTTAGATGGATACATTGTATTTAAATAAGAGACATATTACAAAAGCTTATACTTACTGTTTCTTGTTTCAATTACAAAAGACAACATAGATTTCCCCAAAACCATTATGCAAATAATTCTTTACATACTTGCAAAACATAAGCCAAAGCATCCTGCATCTCGTGCCTAAGGACCACCGAAACATTGCTTAAAACGCAACAAATTATTGGTGGATTTCATAGGTTTTATGTAATTTTAAAATATGCAGGACCGCAAATTTTCCCTGATGTACAACAATGCCACAATCCAAAACAATTTTGTTGCACTAAGGCTCATGACACCGAAGCTCAACCTAATTTGATATTTATAGGCAGTTATTGCCCTAAAATGTTTAACCCGCAACATCCAAGGCCACATGGTCATCGGTCGTTCCTAGTGATAGCTAATCACCCAAACGGAGGTTAATGCCAATAGATCTATTTTTATCATTCGCGCTCACATAATGTAATCACAACGACATCTATGCAATTAACAGTTCATGAATAATGGCTCTGGAGGGTTATCGCAACCTTAGGCAAACACATAATCAATTAATATTTCACACTTGCCGTCCAATTTAAAAAACAAGCATGTTTCCACCCCAAATGATAACAAATCAGTAAAAACTTAAAGTGGGGCTATGAACGCACCTTGAGTACAGATAACTTAAATAATCACAGGTAAAGACGTCACGCAAGACGATAAATGCAACCTATTTAAATTAAGGCCGTATAAGTACCGAGTACTTTAATTAACAACATTGAATATAATCTTATAGTTGTTACATCGTACTATCGTTCGGGTTATCATAATTAAAGAGGTCATGACATGACGTACGAGGAGTTAGGACACTTTAAATCGTAAATCCAACAACTCGTCGATACGCCATTCCTGAAGAGGCTCATTTATAAACTCCCTAGTATATACACTTTGATAACCACTCAATATTCTATATAGCATAATCACCGACTAATCGTTTTAGTAAAATAATATTTATAAAGTGAAAACGTTTATAAATATACTTTTTGTAAAAATGACCTAATTTGGTCGTTTTAAGTCCGTTGCTCCGTTTCTACGACCACGTCTTCGAAGTAAGATCGAGCGATTCAAAATATGACATTTCAAGTTTTTTAAGATCTGCGATGAAATAGTAAAAGTACTGTCATGACACTAAATTTAATCTTTTTAGGCTTTAATTATCGTAAACTTGTAATCTAATAACTTATTCCGTTTTAATCCCGATTTTGTGATTCGTTCGATACGTTTTTTGTTATTAAAAGAGGTAAATTATATTATATAAAGATAATTACTGATGAATAGTGATTTTTACTTGTTCATCAGTTTATAAAATACTTTTATAAACTTTAAACTTATCGAAAATTCGTAATTTACTCGTTAGAAGTTCCGTTTTGAACGATTCTGCGTGTACATCTGCGTAATCAAAATTATATCATATTTTAATTTTTAAACTCCAAAGTTTCTGTAATGAATATAACATTTTTATAAAGATATATTTTTTGAAAGTAATTAAGTCCGTAAAACTCGATTTAACGTATCTTTTTTCGTTATAAGATCGATTTTTCAAGTTTCTATCATTATAATCGTCATGAGGCGTAATATCACTTTAAAACAGAATTACCAACTGTCCAAAATTCGTGTTTGGACACCCCCTAAGGATTCATGTGTTTACTTTATGAAAACCTTTGTTTTTATTATTATTAACTTAGTATTTACTATAAAAACTCTTAAAAATACATTTGACACCTTTGTGTACTTATAATAGGTTCAATATCATCCCTAGTCCTTAAAATTTTTCATTGTAACAAGTTAACCCTTTTACTTTCATTATTTTCATATGAAAAGTTTAAGAAACATTATAAAACCCTAATTTAAAACATAAACATGTTTATAACTTAATCCATAAGTAACATACTTTTTATTTTTTACTTTTCATGATATATTAAACCATATTACATAAAATAAGTATATAAATTGATAATCTCAAATTAAAAACTATTTTACATATTCAAAAGTCATTAGTGGTGATTATGGCTATATTTAACATGTAATACATAAAATCATAAGAAAATAAAAGTATAAAGGAATTAGGAAAACCTTAGTGATGATGGGAAGAGATGTGAAAAAATTTCTAACCCTGTTTAATTCAAAATCCAAAGCTTCCAAGTCTATAACCCTAGATTAGGTTTCCAAAACCCATAATCTTTCCTTTTTCTTTCGGGCTAGAATTAATTGAGTTTTGGTTTCAATTCCCAGGTCTTGTACCAGAATGAATTGATATAGCTGTAATGGTTTGCTTAAAACCATAGGGTCTCTCAACTGACCAATGTTTCATGTACCAATAAGTTGAGATGGTTTGCAATCCACCATGGGAGTAACCCTTTCTGGGTCCCAAGGATTGTCTAGCCCACAAGCAAACGGCTATGTGGTAAAGGCTATCCAAATCCGTTTATGGCTGTGATGACTTGCCCAAAGTCATATAGTACTCAACCCACTATGATTCAAGTTTGGAGTGGTTGAAAATGGTTCCAATCTTCCATGGCATTCCTTTTTCTAGGACCCAATAGATTGGCTAGCCCAAGAGTTAATGGCTACTTGGTAAAGGCTTCATCAAATCCATTTACTTTCTATGATTCACCTCTCCCCGGAGTTAACACACCATGGGATGTGATGAGAATCGTATGTAACCCTGAATTGATGGATGTTGCTGAGGTGGTCCAAAGTTGGTTGCTGATTAAAGATTGAAGAGTTAAAGATGTTTAAAGGTCAATCAATTTGGCTGCTGCTGTTTTTGTTGCTGTTTCAATCCTCAAAGCTTTAAAGACTGAAGATCTATCTAGGAAACTGGAAGTTAACTATGTCAAATTCCAGTTTAGGGGAGGATTGTTAGGTATATTTGTATTTATTAGTTCCTACTGGTAGGTATGTAGTTCCTACTGGTAGAGTAATTGCTACTGTTAGTATTAAAGTTCCTACTGGCAGGTATATAGTTCCTGCTGGTTATATTATTAGTCCTGGTAGAGTAACGTAGTGACTCTGGGATAAGTTCTAGTATGGATAGACATGAGAAGTAATAGATAGACTCATGTAAACGTAATTCTAGGGGAATTAGTTTAGGGTTTCATATCTATAAATGAAACCACACGGTTTAGGCTTGGAGATAGATTGAACAATCAAGAAACAGTTTTACGATTAATAGAAAAGATCCATAGAGGATCAAAGTATTGTTTTTAGTAATTCTTCTTTAGCACTATTGTTTATTTTCCGCGTGAACAATAGATTGTTTTGTTAGAGTCTCTCACAGAGTTACTTTTGATTACATTAGTGCTCTATATTCATCACAGGCTTAAAAGATCTATCTAGGGCTGAGACCTACAAGTGGTATCAGAGCCTGGAGAGAGTCTCTGTTGAAGAATAATTACTGTTCTTGCTCCTAAACCTTTACAATGACTTCACCGTATCCCACACCACCGTTTACTGTACCATCACCATCCGAATCTTCATTCTCCATCCCAACAACATTCGAACCAGTATTTTCTGTGGCAACTACTAAACCTGTATTTGAGTCACAAACTTCCCACTCCGCACAACCCTCTCAAAATACTCAGCCTCAATTCCAGCAATATAATTCAACCACTGTTTCCAGCAGTAATGCCAAATTTCCTTATTTGAAGAAGGACGAGTATGAAACGTGGGCAATGAAGATGGAATATTGGATAATGAACAGTGATCACAATCTGTGGAACATTGTTCTTCATGGAAACAGCAGAAAACGGACTGGCAGAGATCCTAGAGGCAACATAATGATTCTTCCTCCTGTCACTATGGAAGAACAAATTGCTGTCCAACGAGAGACAAAAGCTAGAACTATTCTACTTCAGTCTCTTCCAGAGGATCACATGGCTGACTTTCATCATCTTGATGATGCTAAGGATATCTGGTTGGCAGTAAAAGCCAGATTTGGAGGGAATGAAGAGTCAAAGAAAATGAGGAAGTCAATGCTCAAGCAGGAGTTTGCAGACTTTAAGATATCTGAATCCGAGGGTTTGCACAAGGGATATGATAGGTTTCAGAAGGTGCTGAGTCAACTTAATCAAATGCAAGCAAGACCAGATAATGAAGACTGCAACATGAAGTTCCTTAGAGCTCTACCACCTTCTTGGTCACAGGTGGCAATCACCCTTAAAACAAAGGGTGGTCTTGATTTCTTAAGCTTTGATGATTTGTATAACAAGCTTAGGACACTTTAGATTGATGTGAAAGGTGGTTCTAGCTATGATTCAAGAGTTCCTGCTGCTCCTACACACTCAGCGTTCATTAGTGCTGATAGTACTAATTCCAAGTTGGTCACTGCTTACTCCAAAGGTCAACTTCTACTGTTACTATACCACTGACTCTTCCACCTGCTGCTGCTTCAGGCAATATCTTGAAAATGTTCTTGCACATTCCTTTGTTGCTGAAAAGTGAGCCGACAACACAGATCACTTATGAATACTTTGACCAAATTGGCAAAATGGATTTGGAAGAACTTGATATCAAATGGCAGATGGCAATGCTTTCGGTGCGAATCAATAGATTTGAGAAGAAGGCTGGTATAAATTCAAGTTAATAACCAAGAAGCTGCCAGGATTATGATAAAAGAAGGTCAGGTGCTAATAGTGTTCAGAGTTGGGACATATTCAAGAGAAAGGGAAGTGAAGGTGGGATTCAAAGATAAGTATCTCAATTTAAGATCAAGAGTACTGGATAAATCAGAAGAACCAAAGTGCTTTGTGTCAGTTGATTCAATGCTAAATTAAGTCAACCATGAAAAGAAGATAAAGAAAGGTGCTCTGATCCTATGGGATGATTGCAGGGTATGGGGATGATACTATCATTCCTACTGATGATGCTCCTGGTGATGGTGGTAGAGATAGTTTTTCTACTGATGGTGTGTTTGTTGATGCTGGTAATAGTTCTGTTGGTGTTTCTGTTGCTGCTGGTGTTGATGCTGATAGTGTTTCTGTTGCTACTAGTGATGCTATTGATGCTGAAACTGAATTTGCACTCATGAGGTTATCCCCTCAGGTACAATCTTGTCCTTTTGTGCTGTGATCATATTTATACAGCACTTAAAGAAGGAGTTTGATACACTAGAAGGTGAGCAATATAAAGAGTGTTTTTCTCAAAGTCCAAGGCATACACAATTCACTTCAAACCTTAGAACAACAGAAGTCCTTGGTACCAAAATACTCCAGTTAGCATTAAGAAGAGAAAAATAGAAATCTTGAGGGTTGGCTGCAAGACCTAGGCAACACACCACTCCAACATGCGAAAATATACGAAAATTGTGAATGAACAGGCTAAACTGATAATATGAATACCAAGGTCAAACTTTGAGGGAGTCTGAGCAAAGGTTTGACAAATGGGATGGCAATCTTCCAAAACTAGTCCAAATCTGATCAATATTCCATTTCCCTCTAAGATCAAAATATTGGTCTTAAGGATTTGGAGACACTTTTGGATCAGATGAGGTGTTTGATCTCTCTGCACCTAGTATCTTTGACTCATGTCTTAAGGATGCTTTAAAGAAAACCTCATCTAGACAGGTTTGACACACCCTGGCAGAATGCATGCCTGGCCTTCCCCTATAACAGGAACATTCCATCCTACTTCCAACAAGCCTGACATTGATGATACACATTTACTATGGTTCAAAGTCCAATTACTAAATTCTGAATCTAACTCTATTACTAATGACTTTTCTCTTGTGAAACAGTGCCAAGTCTTCAGAATCGAGGACAACTGGCTTTGCATCCTTGTGCTTCAATTGGGTCCCCAATCCTCAAGTCACCAGCCAATGCCTCTAGGTTCAATTGATTTGAAGACTTTACACAAGACTGATGACCAACGGGACCATGTCCAATTCACACAAAGTCCCCAGTTTCTTAAGGAGAATGTAAAAACTCCTAGGAATTTTTGTAATAAGAATGAGTCAAACAAATTTAATATGTGTAACAACAAGTCTTTTGGTTATAAGAAATGTTTTGTTTGTGGTAGTAAATTTCATTTGATTCGTGACTGTGATTTCTATGAGAATCAGTGGAGATTAATTAATGCACCTGTAAGGAAAAAATGTAGAAAACATTTCCTCATTTGTTCCAAGACCACCCTATGTTCCTGCTGGTAGTAGATATAGACCAACATCTGTTCCTGCTGGTAGGCCATTTCCTACTGGTCGGCCATTTCCTGCTGATAGTCGGAATAGACCAACATCTGTTCCTGCTGGTAGGCCATTTCCTGCTGCTAGACCTATGACCAGACCAAAAAGTAATTATTTCCAACAATTTTAGTTGGCCTGGCTCCATACAATCCAATGGATATTGGATGTGGGGAAACGATGGGGAACTGCTGTTAAGACCTCAGCAGGTTGTTCTTGGAAAAGTAACAGGCTATATTTGCATTGGGGATCCAAGAACAATGGTGGATCTCACCACTCTACAGGGTTTTCCTCATTTTGATCCACAAGGCAGGCCCAAGTCAGTTATGACTTGGGTCTCTCATGTATTCTAATGTTGTATTTTCTTTTGTACATTGTAGGCCAATCCCCATACAAATAAAGATATAGGTATTGTTGATAGTGGTTGTTCCAGAAGCATGACAAGCTAATTATAGGAAAATTGGCTGATTTTAGTGAGATTAAAGGAGACTGTCACTTGGAGTGGAGAGGTAAAATCACTGGAAAGGAACAATCAGGACATCAACTTCAATTTGAGATGTGTATTATGTGGAAGAACTTCAGAACTTCAATTTGTTTCTCAGTGTCACAAATCTGGTAACCAAGAAAATGGGTTCTCTGTTTACTTGACCAGAGTGCCTTTACTTCCAAGGGTTCAACTACCTGATTCCAACAATTGTTTCTCAAGTTCCAAGGCGACACAATCTCTATTGCTTGCAATTTGGCCACATTCCATCCATAAAGGGAAATCAAGTGTTTTTGTTGGCAAAAGCCATCCATAGATGATCCATGAGTCCACCAAAAGGCATAGAAGGATGGCACAATGTCCACTTCAAAACATGAACAGAAGCTGCAAAACTTGGATTGGTCAAGTGGGTTCCTTTCAAAACTCTTCACAAATGAACACAACTGTGGTTACATATGCAACAAAGGAAAGCAACACAAAGCCACTTACAAGGCCATCACAGCAGTCAGCTCCATTTCTTATCCTCTCTAGTTGAATTCATTATGGACCTTTTATATGGTCTTACTTCAATCAGAAGCATGATCACAAGAAGCTTATTCTTTGTTGGTTAAGATGACTATAGCAGGTTTAGCGGGTTTTCTTTTTAGGACGAAGGGATGAGACTTTTATAGTTCTTATGAATACTTTCAATATTTTGTTAAAAACCAGTTGACTAAAAAGGTTAAAGCTATCAGGTGTGACAATGGGACAGAGTTTAAAAACTCTCACTTAATTGAACTCTGTGGGTCTAAGGGAATTAAAAGGGATTATAGTGTAGCCAGAACCCCTCAACAAAATGGGGTTGCTGAAAGAAAGAATAGAACCCTAATAGAGGCAGCAAGAACTATGCTTGCTGACTCTAAGTTACCTACCATGTTTTGGACAGAAGCAGTTAGTACTGCTTGTTATGTTCTAAACAGGGTTTTAGTAACTAGGCCCCATACCAAAACTCCCTATGAACTTTTATCTGGGAAAGTTCCAACCTTAGACCACCTTATAACCTTTGGCTGTTCATGTACCATACTTAACACTATGATCATTTGGAAAGATGAGGGTAACAGCTGATGAAAAATCTTGTTGGGTATTTCTTCTCATAAGTAAAGCTTATAGAGTTAAAATTTATCCAACAAAGAATAGAAGAAACACTGAATCAAGATATATGGATAGATAAACCAAATATTCATGGTTTGAGGGTCTTGAATGTACTTGACCTGACTATTTGACTGATTCTTTAGTTAATACTCTTTCAAGTCTAATCAACCTGCAGGTACTCAAGATACTAACAATCATGCAGGTACACAAGATGACTCAGATTCAGAGAGTGATGAGCAATTGATTGTTGTTCCTTCTTTTCCTTCTAACCGTTTTTCAGGTCCCGAGGTTCATCCTGCTTCTGACACAGTGGAGAGCACTTCAGACTATGCAGAGGAACTTGCTAGGCTTCAAAGACAAGAATTTGAAGCCAATTCTGCGGCAAAGGACACTTGGAATACAGCTGCTACGGTTCCTGCTGTTAGTGCTATTCCTGCTACTAGCATTCCAGCTGGTAGTATTAATCAGGCTGCTGGTGGTTCTGCTGTTCCCTCTACACCATCTTCGTCTATGGTTGAACCTGTTCATGCTGATGATACACCACTTCCTCCTGGTCACTCATTGGGCTCAAGTGAAAATTCTACTAGATTTCCCTCTCCTTCTGACCTTGCCAATCACATATCCTCATCTTCAGAGATGGAGGGCATTCACCATCATCCTACTACTGGCATTTTCTCTGAATCTTCATATGATGCTGAATTTGGTGGTTCAATCACAAATTTAGCACCTCACATAGATGTTGACCCAGTTCCCACACGAAGAGTGCATACTGTGCATCCTATTTCACAGATTATTGGGGATATTTCTTCACCAGTTCTCACAAGGGGATCTTTGAAGAAATCCAAGTTTGGAGAGAGTGCTCTTGCTGGCTATGTTCATGATCAACAAAGGAACAATCACACAGACTATTTACATTGTCTGTTTGCTTGTTTTCTCTCCCAACTTGAACCTAGCAGTGTTGCTCAAGCACTTAATAATCCTGATTGGGTAGAAGCTATGCAGGAGGAAATGCAACAGTTTGTTAATCAGGAGGTGTGGAAGCTTGTGCCCTTACCAGAAGGAAAAACTGCTATTGGGACTAAATGGATTCTTAAGAATAAAAGGAGATGCCAGAGTTATCGAATTCGAATAAAGGCAAGGTTGGTGGCTTCAAAGTCCATAGGCAAGAGGAGGGTATATAAACATGATAGAGGTTATATGCTCCAGTGGCTCGAATTGAAGCTATTCGCTTATTCTTAGCATTTGCTTCATACATGGGTTTTATGGTATATCAAATGGATGTCAAGAGTGCCTTTCTCTATGGGGAAATTGATGAAGAAGTCTATGTTACTCAACCCAAAGGATTTGAGGATCCTTTCAACTCCTAAACATGTTACAAGTTGAAAGCTTGTAGGCCTTCAACAAGCACTATAGCCTTTAGCACGCTGTCTACTTTTCTGTTAACGCATAATTACGAAGAGGTTTCAATAACAAAACGAGCTCTTTATTAAGAAGAATTTCCAGGGACATCATACTATGTAACAGGTATTATGTGGATGACATTATTTTTTTGGCTCCACCAAAAAAGCCCTGTTGTGATGAATTGAGGTGTTGATGAAAGGTGAATTTGAGATGAGTGCGATGGGTGAGTTAACATTCTTTTTAGGACTTCAGGTTACTCAGAAGTCAAATGGGATATTTATCAGCCAAGACATGTAAGTCCAGACATGCTAAAGAAAGTTTGATATGGTGAATGTGAAGATCTGCCAACTACACCCCTTTTGAAGCTACAACCCCTAAATCTAAAGACGAACCAGATGGAGGCTGTTTAATGTTATTTATACAGATCCTGATAGGTACCTCATGAAATTGACAGCTTCAAGGCCGATATTCAGTATGCATTGATGCTTGTTCTGACACCAGTTCACACCTTGACTCCATTTAATGCATCAAGAGGATTTTCAGTATCTTAAAGCCGACCAAAATTAGGACTTTGTACCCAAGAGATTCACCTTTTGTTGTTGAAGCATATAGTTGATAGTGACTATGCTGGTTTTCATGGTGATCGAAAATCCACACTGGGGGATGTCAATTTCTGGGAAGACGTTAATATCATGGCAGTAGAAAAAGCAGACTATTTTAGCTTACCATCTCACTAAGCAGAGTATGTTGCTGCTAACTAACTGATTGGCTAAGGTACTTTGGATACAAAATCAAATTCTTGATTATGGGTTCAATTTTATGAACACTAAGATCTTTATTGATAATCAGAGTACCATATGTATTGTTAAAAACCCAGTCTTCCACCAAAGAACAAAGCACATCGAAATAAGGCACCATTTTATTAGAGATTCAAATGAAAAACATCTTATTGAAGTGCTTAAAATCCATACCGATGATAATATGGCTGATTTGTTAACCAAGGCATTTGATGGACCAAGGTTTAATCACCTTGTGGTTCACATAGGGATGATTAATCCCTAGATGCCATGGTTAAGGGGAGGATTTAGGTCCAAGGGGAGGACTGTGGTTTGTATATCATTCTTAGGATATTAGAATAGCAGTTTTAATTCTAGTAGTTAGATCCTTTTGTTTTGCTATGTATATGGTTTGTGGGTTTAGTCTAAAACATTTTTGCAGGAAATTGATTCATGATGTGTGCATAAGCATGGAGTGTGTGGCCCTTAATTTGATGAGACACATCACTTCTGGTTAAAAAGGTTATTCCTTAGGTGTTGCATTAGTTTCTTCTACTGGTGGTTATAACAGGTTTTCGTCTGACTGAACAATTTCCTACTGGTTGCGTACCTGATTCTGATGTAGAGGTGTTCCTGCTGGTTTTGTTAATTGTTTGCTAGGGTTTATTTTTCTTCAAGGACTAAAATTGAGATTTATTATACTTCAATAGTAAAACTGAAACAAGTGGGCATTCAATTGCTAAAAAGAGGTATCTATTTAAAGGGTTCTTTACTATTTGCCCCCTTTTTTTTACAATTGCCTTTCTATCAAACCCTAATTTTTACAGCGCCCTTTTGTTTGTTCCACTCACCTCTCGAAAGTGCGATTCTACACCCATCATCCAGAGTAACTCCATGCATCTACACACCATTAATTCTGAACACTTAACCCTGTCAAGTTATCATTGAGCAAAAGGCAAGCCCTAAAAACCGCGACGAGCATAATAAGTTTGGATTTTTGGAGAAATCCAAAGGTAGCACAGATTATGATCAAGTTATTGACTTTTACTGATCTCACATAAGTATGCCATTATTTTCTACCCTGCTCCTCTATGACTTGGACGTCCCTCATAAACAATTCTGGTCTAACGGCCTCACTCTTATCAATCTATCTGAGCACTGGTCACCAGCTATTGTGCCTACAATGGAATGGTACTCCTTATACTATCATAGAATCTTTAGTTAGAGACGCTTATATGTTAAATGATGAGGGAGGTCTAGTAAATAGTCTATTGCTGAGATTTACACAACATGCAAACCTAGGGTACCCCACATAGGGCAATCTTACAAATCACAAAACAAATTATCACCTCAGTGGAGGGTTCCCTGATTCACACTCTCGTGCATTGTCTAAGTACAAAGTCAGGTAGTTGGATCAATTTGAAGTCCCCTGTGCCATTGCTTTGATATGTTTGTGTTAGGGAAGGAGTTTAACTTGGTTCTAGTTATAATTTTTAATGGGATGGTAAATAACATTAAAAAAGCTCAAACAATTTTTGAGTGGTATCCTAGGTTTCTACAGAGATTTTGAATAAGAAACAAGGAATACCAAAAACCCTACAGCATTTTATAACTAACCATTAAAATGTTTACCAATATGGCTGATGAACTTTCATGGATCAATGCCTTTTGCGCTCTCTGCTTGCTGCTTGACTCAAACCTGCTATAGCAGGTGAAAGCTCAGGGGAAGCTGAACTTTTAGTTCCACCCAATGTCCCTGAGACATTGACTGAGAAGGTTCATTCTCATGACCAAGTCTCAACACCACCCAGACCAGCACCAACCAATACTGATGCTCAACAGAATGAGCAGGGTCCATTTTCTGACCCTAACTTTGAGTCTACTTCAACTCAAGCCCATGACTCCATTCCTGACCCTGTTCCTTCTACTAATGTGGAAGATGAATCTCTGGGAGGAACTTTCTTTGCTACTCCTCCAAGGTCCCCTGCAGCTCCACCTAAAGGTACAACCTCAAGAGGTGCTGCGGACCCTGTTAATCTAACAGCTTTGTGTACATTAGTGTGTGAACAAGGGAAAAAGATAGAGAATTTGGGATCTGAGCTACAAGCCCATAAGCTTTTGTTTAAAGAGGTGATGGGAACATTGGTAAAAAGAGTGAAGGTTTTGGAATCAAAACTCAAAGCTAGAGGAAGAAAAGTGTTTGTGAGTGAATCTGATATGAGGAGCAGAGGGAACAAATGTAGACCATCGATCAAGCTTGCTAAGCAGCTGCTTCTGCTAGCTAACACATCTCCTAGTTTCCTTGCTAATGACAATCATACAGCGACATTCCTCCTGGTGCAACCACTCACACAACGCATTTGGTAGTGAAACTGCTGTTCCTACTGGTCTTTCATTTGGGTTTTCTACTGATCCTGTTAACAAAGGAAAATCTCCTATGGTAGAGGAAGATCCTCCAATTAAGCAAAGGTCTTTCAGACAATTGGAGGAGGACAGATTGGGTGTAGAAGCTGCAAAGAAACTAAAGAAAGAGGAATAACAGGCTGAGTTTGGTAGAGACCAGAGAAGAGACAAAAGGAAGAGGCAAGAGGATGTTCTAATCCGCAAAGTACTACACGGATGATATGGATCCGTATCATGGGACAAGTACATGCTAATCAGGGACTTACTGCTGATTTACTTGGTCCTGATGTTACTGAAGAAAACTTTGCAGAGAGAATGGTCAAAGTTATTGCTGAAAGAAGGAGACAGTTTGAAAAACAGAGGTTTATAGAGAAGAGGGATAAACCTATGACATATGCACAGCAGAAAAACTTTATGAGAACTTATGTCAAGAATCAGAGTTCTGTTATTTACTCTACTGGATGGACTTTGAAACATGTCAAGTCTTTTTCGGATGCCACACTTCAGGAGGAGTTAACAAGATTCGACATGCTGTTGAAAATTTGCAAACTCAAATACTCAGGAGGTCTATTAAGAGACCTGGTGCAGGTTTGGACCGGCCTACTTCCAAGAAGTCAAAATCCAATGAAGCTCAACACATTTCTGTCCCTCCTGCATCAAATCCATCAACTGATGGTGAACCATCTAATCCTTCGCCATTTGTTGATACTCCTTCACACTCACCTGAGTTTACACCTGTTTCACCACCCAAACCATCTGCTGCTGCTCCATTGTTGTTTTTTTTTTTTGTGGGGGGGGGGGGGGGGGTTTTTTTTTTTTTGTTTGTGGGGGCTTTCACACACTGAAGTTCCACCTGCTATTCCAAGGACAACTGGTCCACGGACAAGAAGTAAATCAATTGATGCTGATATCAAGACATATACCACTAGGCGGAAGTCACTAGCCTCTAGGAAGATGCCCTCTTCTGAAGTGGATTTAAATACTCCTGATATATCCTTTATTCACGTGCTCTCTGATGATGATTCTGCTGGAGATACCAACCCTCCCTTTTGGCATGCCTTTGCTGCATGGGAAATTGTTCCTACTGGCTTGGGTGATGTCAATGCTTTATACTTTACTGATAAATCTACCAAATTATTTACTCATCTTTGAGAGATTCTGCACTTGCTTGATAGACAGGATTTGTCTAAGTTATATGGCATGGTTGTTAAGCATTATGAAGTTAATCCTCTAGCTGGTAATGGATTGCTTTTGTGGGGAGTTCTTCATGTTTTGTTTGACTCTACTTCTGGTAGTTCAAGTGTTGAAGTTTGGAATGATCAGTAGGAATGGGTTATCTATAGATGGAAATTGTTTCCATTTTCTGGTGTTCATGTGCTGGAAACATTTACAGGCAAGATTTTATACATGTTTGCAGATACACCATATCCTCTTTCTGTTTCCCTCATGAAGAAGATGCTGAAGCATAAGTTGGAAGTGGAGATAGATGGTGTAGGGAATGACATGACGCATGCTGTGCAACTGATTAAGTTTATCAAGAATCAGCTTGCTTCTAGTGTTCCTTCTGTTTGATTCTAGTATCTTGTTACTGCCTTGTATATATTTTTTTTGGTATGTCTAGTTTTGTTTATTGCAGGTTACTTTGAATGGTTTTTGGATGGTATCACAATGTTTTAAGTTGCTACTGCGCTTAAATTTTTTTTGGTCCAAAATTTGGTTTTCATGTGCTAACATATTTTGGTGCAAAAGGTTTTTATGGCACTTTATTTCAACGTTTCTATTTTGGGGTGCACCATCATTTTGGTTTCAATTCCTAGGTCTTAGATTAGAATGAATTGCTATAGCTGTAATGGTTTGCTTAAAACCATAGGGTATCTCAACTGACCTATGTTTCATGTACCAATTAGTTGAGATGGTTTACAGTCCACCATGGAATAACCCTTTTCATGGGTCCCCAAGGATTGTCTAGCCACAAGCAAAACGGCTATGTGGTAAAGGCGTTATAAAATCCTTTGATGGTTGTCCAGGTACCCAAACTGATGTTATCAACTTGCCAAAATCTTGAAATGAAAATGACTAGTCCCTGAGAAACCGCTCCAGGAAAAGACAAATCAAATCCGTTTTTGGCTGTGATGACTTGCAAAGTCAATAGTAATTCAACCCACTAAGATTAAAGTTGGATGTTGAAAATGGTTCCCAACTTCCATGGCATTTCCTGATTCTAAGACGCCTATAGGTTGGCTAGCCCAAGAGTTAATGCTACTTGGTATAAAGGGTCTTCGTTCAAATCATTTAATTTTCTATGATTCACCTCTCCAGGAGTTTTAACACACCATGGGAAAATGAATGAGAATAGTTATAACCTGAATTGATGACTCTTTTGCTACTGTAGAGATTCTGCGTTCATGATCTGGAATTCATTGTTGCTGTTGAAGTGCTCAAGTTCAAGTTATTGCTGCTATTTTTTGTTGCTGTTTCAATCCTCAAGCTTACTCTTCAAGATCTATCTAGAAACTGGACGTTAACTATGTCAAAATCCAGTTTAGGGGAGGATTGTTAGGAATATTTATTTGTATTTATTAGTTCCTACTGGTAGGTATGTAGTTCCTACTGGTAGAGTAATTGCTACTGATAGTGTAATAGTTGCTGCTAGCGGGTATGTAGTTCCTGCTGCGTATGATATTAGTCCTGGTAGAGTAAAGTAATTACTCCAGGATAAGTTATATTCGTTTAAACTATGGATATGCATGAGAAGTAGTAGATAGAGTCATGGAATCGTAATTCTAGGAGAATTAGTTTAGGGTTTCATATCTATAAATGAAACCACACGGTTTAGGTTTGAATAGAGAGAATACGATCAAGAAATAGTTTTATGATTAATAGAAAAGATCCATAGAGGATCAAAGTATTGTGTTTAGTAATTCTTCTTTAGCACTATTGTTTATTTTCCGCGTGAATAATAGATTGTGTTGTTAGACTCTCATAGAGTTACTTGTGATTACATAAGTGCTCTACAACCTTAACAGGCTTAAAGATCTATCTAGGGCTGAGACCTACAGTTACATCATATTGGGTTGAATGCCTAATTGATGGTAGCTTATTATGTGCTTAATTGTTTAGATTATCCGAAAGTGTTTTGTGAAGCTTTTGGTTGGATTCTTTCGGGAAGCTAAGCATCAGTGATTTTATAGTCCCTCCTTTTAGGATGTTCTGGAAACTAGACTCCTTGAGATACATCATAGACACTGGAAACTTAATAAAAGCTATTCCCATCATTGAGATATCAGCCGAACAACACAGCCCTAAATTCTGCCCTAATCTAAATCAAGTTTTAACGCGATCTAAACCCTAATGAATACACCCATATGATCCTAATTAAACCCTAATTATTGCAATATGATTAAACATCATTAATTTACAGATTTTATAAAACCCTAATTCCATCATAATAATTATTACATGATTAAAGATTAATAATTAACAAAAGATTAATTAAAACATACCTAAAACTTGATTTCTTCTTTTCTCCTTGTGGTCGACCGAACCTTCAATAGGGAGGAGGAAATTTCGTTTTTGGGTTCTTTTATTATATATATATAGTTTAGATTATTTCCTAATTAGAGTTGTAGTAGGATTGGGCTTTATTTTTTTCTTTTTTTTCTATCCTAGCCGGCCTACACCCTATTTATATATATATTTTTTATTTATTTTTATTTATTAATTACATATTTACTAACATTACCTTAAGTTTTTATAAAAATCTAAGCTTATTTGCGCATACCTTTTCGCGTAAACGCAATTTACTAGACTTTTAAAATAAACTACTTTTCATTCTTTAAACCTAACTTTCCAAAAATAGAAATTTACATTTCTTTCTTATTCTAACTATTAAACCCATAAAATTCTAATATTACCATCACATAATGACATATACGTAATAATACATACACGATAAATCACAAAACCGTTTAAATCACCAAAATCATTTCATTGTCACCAAAAGTGAACGAAAGAAATTCAACCAAATTCTCCACCATTCCAATCTCATTGAGATGATCACACTCAATAGATTGATTATCAATTCCCACCTAAACACATATAAACACACATAAACTCATATATCACATACACCATACCTTGCAACAGATACATAAGTCAATGCTAACAGTTTGACTAACCTGCTCAAGTCATGGTTGTCACAGTATCCCCTCCTTTAGGAAATCTCGTTCTGAGATTTAACTAGCCGATTCATCAGCTCGACCAACAAACAACTGAGGATACTTAGACTTCATATAATCTTCGCGCTCCCAAGTGAAATCAGGACCACGCTTAGAATTCCAACGAACTTTTACAAGTATCTTACTATCAATAATTTTGCCTGCCCCCAAAAGGGTACGCATAGCAGCATAACCGCTCCGAATGAAAAGAAACATCCAACTACCTGAACCTCGCCCATCATCGAGGAGACTCGTCAAAAACCTTAAGTTTCGTAACAATGTCATTTACAACCCGGTCTCGCAACTCATCAAACAAGAACTGTCTTAAAACCAAGTTATAAGTCGTTACAAAGCTCAACATTTTTGAAGAATCGACTCGACTTCGAGCTTATTCATAAAATAACTTTAACCAAAATCATACAAACACATCTAAGGGCATACTAAGGTCTACAAGAAACCTTACGTACCCAACTTTAACTAAAACTCCCAATGATCCCTTGCTCAACGAACAAGTGTGGATACATCAGTTTACCTGAAGTCTTAAAGACCTCGCTTCGAGCCCAAATGGACCTTAACTACCACAATTCTGCTACATTTTAACCTCTTAACTTCACGGTCACTATTCTCAACAGGTTCCTCAACAAAACAAAGAGTTTTGTCAACCTTAATCTTATCCACTGGCACATGCAGACTAGCATCTACCAACACATTTTTTTTAGATTCGACACATGGAATGTGTCATGTACACAACTCAACTCCTCAGGCAACCTCAACCTATCATCAACAAGGCCAATCCTTTCAAGGATCTCAAACAGTCCTACATATCTTGGTGCTACTTACCCTTCTTTCCAAAATGCATTACGCCCTTCTATGGCGACACCCTTAACAACACATGATCTCCCACCTCGAACTCTAATGGCTTACGCCTATTACTAGCATAACTCCTTTTATGATCTCTTGCCGCTTAAGGCTTTTCCTTTACCAACACTACCTTATCAGACGTTTCTTGTACTAACTCAAGTCCAGTCAAACTACTCTCTCTAATCTCTACCTATAGAACAGGCAGCCTACATTTCCTTCCATACAAAACTTCAAACGGAGCACACCGAATGCTCAAATGATAACTACTACCAAATCGATAACACATGCCCTCATTATATCTTCCAAAGTCTGACTCATACATTCACTTTATCCATCCGCTTGAGGATGTTAAGCAGTACTCAATCATCCATCTCAATATGAGTTCATCGTAACCAGAATTCCATTCCTTGTTATTGTCTCATCAATATAAATCCTTGCCAAATTCACATCTTAAAATCTTCTTGTATAACTAGAAGATGAGCCAACTTGGTCAGTCTATCGACCATCACCCAAATCACATCGTACTCACTGCTTTGACCTTGGAAATTATTACAGAGCCAAATCACATCATACTCACTACTATGACCTTGGAAATTTAGTAATAAAATATCCATGGGATTTCTATCCTCAATTTCCACTCAAGTATCTCAGGCTTGTGTGCAGCATAGCCAAAAGTACTTTGACGTTGCAACTTCACCCTAAACAAAATTCTGACATTTTGCTAACATAGGTACTATTTCCTTTTCAAACACGTGCTACCAATACATGTCTCCAAGGTTATAGAACATCTTATCCGCTCCCAGATGTACCAAGTACCTTGATGCATGGGCCTCATCCATTACACTTCCTACCAATAGAACCTAAATTCGATCCATAAAGTACAAACTCTCGTCTCCTTTTCCTTCCATCTGTTTATCTAAACCATGTAGCCTTTCTGTGAGTACTGTTCACCTTGCTTGAACGCCTCACTATTTTGGGCACCAATTACATATCCTCTTACTCACTTGATTTCCACTCTCTCCTTTTCTACACAACGCTTCACCCACTAACATTCGCTTTAAATCGTAATATCACACCAATCATTACTTTCAAAAATCTGAAAAGCCTCTTCTGTGTTCTAAACTAATTCTAAACGCTCCACTCATACTTTTGATTCCTCTCAGTTAGGGAAGTAAGGGGGTTCAACAATCTTAAAAAGAAATTCGCGATAAACATCGGTAGTAACCTGCCAATCCTAAGAATAATCATCCAATTCCTCACCGCCCCAGTCTTACTCGAGTTCACGTGAATACGTTATGGTTGACCTCGTGACCAAGTGAATGCACTTTTTCCAACCAAAACTCACACTTAGAAACCTTAGGATACAGCTTCTCCTTCCTCAGTGTCTCCAACACTAACTTCAAATGAACTTCATGTTCCTCCTTCGACTTTAAGTAGGCCAGAATGTCATCAATGAATACGATGACAAACCTATCTAAGTACGGTTTGCAAACCCAGTTCATTAAATCCATGAAAACCGCTGGTTTATTGTTTGAAATGCGGTCTTTGGAATGACATCCTCATGCACTCGTAGCTGATGATAACCTGACCGAAAATCTATCTTTAAGAAAGGACACGCACCTCGTAACGGTTTTTAACAGTTAATTTGTTCAACTCCCTAAAATCAATACACATGCAAAAAGAACCATCCTTCTTCTTAACAAATAACACAGGTGCTCCCCACGGAGAATGACTAGGTCATATGAAACCCTTGTCTTCTAACTCTTGAAGTTGTTCAAACAATTCTTGCATTTTCGAGGGTGCTAGACGATATGGAGACTTCACGACTGGCATCGCTACATGAACCAAATCTATGCGGAACTTAACTTGCCGTCGTTGTGGTCATCGACAAATCTTACAAAACACATCAATAAATCTCGTACGACGGAAATATCACTCAATTTTGGTTCATCTACCTTTGTGTTCATTAAGGTTTTCACGACTCCTTGAGTACGTTCACCATGAACCCGAAGTATCTCATCACCTTCCAACAGTATCCTAACCACCTTCTCATGACATACCATCACAAACTTCCTCTTGGATAACCAGTCCATTCCCACAATCACATCAAAGCTTCCATGACTCAACGGTATTAACAAACTCCAAGGGTTACGAACAATCGAATAGGATAACAAATGAATATCGAGTCAAGGCTAGAATGCATATAAGAGGTTCCACATATGCAAATAGACGTGGATCAAATGACATAAGAATCCTTTGAAAGAAAGGATACGTATATGCACCGAGTGAAAACGCAACGAAAGAAAATCAACAGGCGTACCACAACAAATGAACACATAAAAAATATCAATACGAAAGATGGAAATTCTTATACCAATTATCGAATTTACTCGAAAGACCAACTTAAATAATGTTTTTATAAAAATCAATTTAAATTAAGAAAGTCACTTTAAGTATAAAAATCATTTTAATAATAATGAAATTGTCTTAAATGTAATCTTTAAAAAATTCATTCTGGTTGTCACAAAAATCTAAAGATAGTTATCTAATGGTGTATCGTAACTTGCCACTATGAATCACTTTAAACATGCTTTTTATAATAAAATAAAATCTATTTACAAAGATCATTTTATACACAGTCTTCCCCAAACTCCAACACAATACTTCCAAAGGGTTTTTATAATTAGACATCAATTACAAAATATGTTACTCAAACAAAAGACACCATAATACCAAAAAGGATCGTAAAACACCGTATAGACTCTAACACAATTCTATTGTTTAAAAACAAAAGAAAATACCAAGAACCATATACTCAAAATAAAATCAAACAAACTCGTACAAGAACACTCATGCAAGACGTTACGTACCCCAAAAGAAAATGTAAGGTCTTATCTAAAATACCGATCAACAAAGCAAACCTAAAAGCATCGATACTAACACGTCGCCAACGGGTTATGAAAACCAAGGGATATACAACCAAGGGAGTAATGATCCACACTAATATGTTAGGAATAATTAGTGCTTAAGAGAAACGTTTGATACTCATATGAGTAATCAATGCAACGAAAGTAACTACATAAACACGCCAAATTCAGAAAGAGCAGAATCCGACTACCAAAACACAATCGAGACAGTCGCATAGGAAAAATCGGGTAATCCTTACTAACAAATACGATGAAAGGATCTTAATATTAGACTTAGGAAATCCAAACAAACAACCACAAATGAAGTAACCTCTATAAATATGCGAAACTAGGTATCGTGTAAATACTAGATAGAAGGGAAACTTAACTATCTATACAACTCAACAGAAACATATCCTCCAATTAGTGTAAGAGAAAAATTCTCCTACACCATACCACCATCTTTATAATATGAATACACATATAAAAAAATCAACAATACCACCTTACAAACCAAACACAAATAGAATTCAATCATAGTCACAAGTCTACGTGTGTGATGCCTTTATAATTATGTTGGCCACCATAATTATAAGTGCCTCCTTTCACACGTGTACTTACTTCCAAGATTACCCATTTTAATCATAATCCACATATAAGCACATATACCACATTGCACATCTTAAACCACTCCAACTTAACACATAAAGGATGCTTCATCACATAACTACTTACTTATATCAAAATAAAATCGAAACGACATAAAGGAACGGAAGTCTCGCAACAATTCTTGAAACACGAAATATCTGAAAGAAATAATCAATAACAACATGACGAGGTAAAGGACGAGATAAACTTATGCTGGGCCTCGCTTGGGTTTGACTTTGCCTCTGCAAGAATCACCCGACTTCGCGGGTCCAGCCCTATTATGCGCATCTGACAAACGATCAACTATCATATCTCCTTCGGTTCCACAATAGGCTCCTTATAATGCTTAAGTGCAGTTGGGAAAATAGTTCCCCAACGAGACTTCTTATGAGTGGGGGAAAAACATAGCTAAAATACTAAGAAAGTAATACATATCATATCAAATAATGGTAGGCAAAATAACTAAAATGACAACTTAGCAAAATACGAAATATATAAGTTATGCAAAAATAGAGGGGAAGTATAGCAGCTATAGCATTAAACAGTTAAGCCCTAAATGCATCTACACGAAGGACCCCTAGGTTATAGTCTAGGCTCAACCACCTACTTCTCTATAACCAAAGGCTCTGATACCAATCTGTCATACCCCGCCAAGGCGGAAACGTACGACGCGGTGAGAAAGGGAATCATCACAACACTTTGGCGTCTATAAGAGAAACTAAAACATGCATAAAATAGAAGGTATAGACACTCAGTGTCATGAAAATACCCAAACACATCAACAAAATCCAAAGGCGTCTGACATTGAAATAAAGGCAGTTCATGCCAACGTCATGACATGCAAACATTCATACATCCTAACAAAGCAAACAATTAACATTCATTATCCAAAACAAATAATGAATTCTAGATAACTAAACTTCGCCAGCTGCCTACGATCCATCTAGCCACTTTTCTAACTTTAATCTCATCCTGCTGAATACCTGAAAATGATGCTTATATGTCAACACAATGGTTGGTGAGAAACATAGGTTTTCAGAAACACATATTTAATCATCCCAAAACAATTTATCCAATTACTAAACAATACTTTTGCATGACAATTATGCTAACTAACATACAAGCTAACATGCAATTCAATCCAATCAATCATTCAAACACCAAGCAGATGACCTATATCGCTCTTAGATCATACCAAATCTCTTTCCCTTTAGCTCAGGCCACGGATACCCGCAAGTAATCCACCTGACTAGGCAACAATACCATCCACTAAACAAGCCATGGATACCCATAAGTAACCATCCTAACTTAGTTCACACATCAATATCACATCACATAACATGTAGCACATAACACATATCAATCACATAATAGTCCATGCATTTACACTAACACATAATCACAGTAATTTAAAACTCATTTCAACACTAGAATCATTTCCATCCCAAGTTTAAAACGTAATAAAAAGTGGGACTATGTAACTCACCTAAATGCTCAAAACGTAACTTCCAATCCCTATCACGCAACTATACAAATAAATAAACACGGTTACACGCGACCAAGCTAAAAGCTCTAGTCCATGTAACACACATATGATGGATGTCTAAGGGTTTGATTAACCACCATGGGTCACCCCGACACCATGCCCAACCTTAACCACCTCATTAACACATTACACTTGTTAACTACAATTTATTTGGAAATGCAGAATTTTAGTGCATCTTTACTAACTTAAAACCCTTACTTGCTGACATTTATAAATTATACCAAAAATGACTTAAGTTCATTTATGAGTTTACTAACTACTTTATGATTCCCAACTACTCATTACATGTACAATTATCCCAAATAAAATCAAACTTTAAAACTGTCCTAATTCGGATCTGATTGCATACTAAAATGTATGGCCCTAATTACCATACGTAGACACGAAATCATAGGCTATACTTTTAGGGTTTCTTTATATACATATAGAACCTAATCACTGTAGATTGGATAACCTTAATTCCACTTTTAAGTTAGGGTTTTACCCTCCTCAACATGATCTAATTCTGACTCGTATTTACTGTTTTGACAACTTTTCTTGTAACCAATATTTAACCAACTTCCATAACTCCAAATCAATCAAGGCAAGACTTTTTGAAAAAAAGACTCTTTGAATTACAATTTAGGCACTTGAATCATATCAAAACACGCTTTTATCATCTAGATATCATCAGTTGAACACAACCCTAATTTCTGCTCAACTCTAAAACATAAATTAACGCGATTAAAACCTAACTGTTTATACCAATACAATCCCAATCAAACCCTAAACACTCTAGCATGATTAAAAAAATCCTTAATTATAGTAGATCTTAAAACCCTAATGATCCATCATATTTATTGTTACATGATTTGAAAGATTAAACAAAACTTAATTAAGATCATACCTAAATTCTTGAATCTTGAAACACTAAATCTCTAACTTTATCTTGATAAAAAAAATTATTTTTTTCTTTCTTCTTGAGAAATTCGGTTGGGAACACAAAAATATAAGGGGAGGAAGGTTTTCGGTATTTATAGGCTTTACAATAAGGTTTAAGACAATCCCAAGATACTTTTCCTAACCAAGATTTAGGAATCAAATTCATTTTTTTTTCATTTCTTTTTAAAACGCCGGGCCGAACACCTATATATTATATTATATATATAATATATATATATTATGTATAAAATATTTTATAAATATCTTGAATTTAGTTAATACTATTTATCTTCATTACCTTTAATTTTTGTAAAAACCTAAGGCAAATATGGCAAACCTATTTACATAAACCAACACATACTAAACCATCTAAAAATATACTTTTCATTTAAATTTTCACTTTTCTTATGTAGAAAGTTTGCTACAAAACTTTCATATTTAACACACTTAACTAATCTCCAACATAATTACATTTATCCCCTTATAAACTCGTTAACCCAAAGTCATCCACTATTTGCGTAGCATTTCTTGCAATACGTCTTTTTTCCATTATCACTATATGTGAACAAACGGAACACTTATCACCAAACACAAACGCACTCAAAATGAGATGATCATACACCTTAAAACGATATCATACGCCTATTCAAACCACTTAGCATACATATTTAACACATAGCACACAAGAAATCACACAAAACGAACTATTAGTCATCTCTAAAGGTCTTATTAACCTGATTAAATCACGCGTGTTACACATACTTTGCCAACTCTCCATCTCATCTCAACATTCAAATTTGAATGTGATCTTTAGGCTTTAAACCATCACATCACTCCAACCCATTGCCAACTCACTTCCAACTTATTCTTATCCTTTCCCATATGTTGAAATAGAAATCAAATTTGAATTACATGATTTAGGCTCCAAACCATATCATCATGGCAACTCATCTTATCCCTCTCTTTATCACACATGTTCAATTGTTTGAATTTAAAATTCAAACAATCCATCCAACATCCACACTTCTCTCCAAGCAAAGGAATTTTAGATTCCTTTTGTATATACCTTTACACTTAGTGACATAATTCTTTTCCCATCCTAATTATGTCAATTATCCACTTAACCATGTTTAGTTTCCAACTAAACCATTTACATGTGAGGAATACCCAAACATACCCTTTTTCCATTAATACTTCTCTATCTCTTTGATATTGGACAAACATCTCAAATATTACAAAAAGATACTTTTCTAAACGTTTTTTATCAAATGGATATTTGAGTTGGTTGACCTTGAGTGTAAGAATAGTAAAAAGCTTAAAGCTTGAAGTACAATTGGGGGTTTAACTAGAGTGGGTATTTAAAATGCCAAAATACCAAAAAACCAAGTCAGGAATCTGACGCGCTGGCCACGCGCTGACGCGTGGTCAGCGCGCCACTCTCGAATTGGTTTTTACCAATTTTGGATTTTGGCTTATAAATACCCCTCTTGGCATTTGTCCTAAATCTTCCCATTATTTCTTTCTATTTTTTTCTCTTCTCATACTCTCTAAGTCTAACACCTCTTGTGTTCTTAATCTTCCCATCTATCATCTATTGAAGAACATATCTCTACAAGAGATACACACATGTACATAATCTATACTTATGTGTTATAAGTCGAGGGTCTTCTTTCTCATGCCCTTTCTTTTAGAATCGAGTCTCTAAGTTAGGTTAGGACTTGAATTTAAAAACAAATAACTTTCATTCAATTTGGTTGTAAGAGGAAAGTCTTGTATCTTAGTGATCAAGCCTAGATCATTGAGGATCTGGTTGAGGTTTGGTAAGCTTCCATGGGGAAGTTCTTAATGGTCCTAGTTGATCTTAAGTCGAATCATGGGTTCATAAGTGGCTGAATCCGATGTGCCGGAATACAGGTTGGGAGTAATGCACTTCTTAGTGAGCGCCGAACTGTAGTGCGTATATCGGTGGAGCGAAGTGTAAATAACGGTTTATAGTCCACAATAAGGATTATACTAGATTAAAAGTTATAGGTGTTCATGGATATTATAACTGGACGTATGGATGGTATAAACCCCCCATCTCGAACCAGTATATATCGTGGTCTCTTTCTCTCTCTCTCTCTATCTATCTACTTATTATCTTCATCATCAAGTAGATCATTATACCACTTGGTTATTTGTGACTTGAAGTTTTTTTAGACATCAAGAATCAAGTATAAATCCTGTATTCCACCCCCATCGCAGTTCTACAATTGGTATCAGAGCATTATAACCACAAGTTATCCAAGCATTAAAGCCTTCCCGAGAAGTCGTTTTAAGTTGAAAACTTCTTTTTAAAAAATTCAAAATCCTAACTTTGGTTTTTTGTTTGAAAAAGATTTAAGAAAAGCAATTATGGCTCAAGTATAACTATGTAGATGGGTGCTTCTATAAAAATACCAATGTTTGCTAAATCCAAGGGTGTTATTTTGGAAACCCGCATTGAGACTTTTACAATTAAGTCAAAGATATTGACAATAATGGCAAGTCCATCCAAAAAGGTGATTTGTATTCGAAATGGAGATTTGGAAAACAAAGATGATAAATGAAACAACACCATCATGAACTTTATCGAAGATGAATGAGAATGAAACAACTTGATAAGAACAACGAAGCCTTGATGACACTTTACAACGCCTAACCCGCGTAAAAGAGTATGATCCGAGCTTCAATGTTAAAACCCCCCGAGGAGGTTGGAATACTCTCAACATTAATCACCAAGGCAATTCAAAAGACAAGGATTGCAAAGATTGGTCTTCACACTTAACAAAATGAGATTACTCATCTTGGAGAAGAAAACTATTGATAACAGCTTCATAAGATTTAATGCTATTGTGACTAGTCTCAAATATTTAGATTAAGACTACTCAAGCAAAAATCATGTAAAAAAGTTTCTTCGTGCTCTTCCATTAAAATGGAGAGCCAAGGTGACTGTTAGCCTCAAATTATATTATTAATCTCGGTCTTTATCTCATGTATATTGTAATAGGCTAGAACGGTAAACGGGCTCGTGAACGTAATCTAATCTTGTACTAGTTTCGGACTAAGGTCCATTGTAATCCTGAGCCCCGCCCAAGACATTAAACCACATAGCCCAACAAAGCCTATCTATGGCCGGCCCATGGGGTGTAAGTATAAATACCCCTCCCCAAGTGTGGAGAGGGTGTTGGTTCCATTTGTATTTTTTACATTTGTAATTTAACCATCTTTTTTCTTCTCTCTACTTTCTCTCTCTAACCTCTCTCTACATTTCTTTCATTCTTCTCATCTTATTTTTTCCTTGTGGTTTCATTATTGGCATGAAATATCTTGGGTTGTAAGAATTTGGTAGCACGTACCAACTGGGGGTTTTGTGTTCGACTGTGGTATCTTTTTGTGAGCTTATTCGGCAAATTTTGGTTTTTTTGTGTTGGCTTACTTTTGTTTATTTCATTTTGAACATCACGTCAAAAGATAACAAACTTTTTAGTTTTTGGGGCATGAGGAATTGTTATACAATTTTTTGATAAATATTGGCTCTTTGTTTTATTTTATATTAAAAAAAAAGACATTTTGATTACCTCTTAAATATCTAAAGTATTTTTCTCTTTCGGTTTCATTTTTTTTAGAATAAAATTGTTAGTAGTCATAAAGTGTCTTATTTTTTCACTTTTATTTTCATGTTTGAGTCTAGCTTATTTAGAGATTTTGTTGACGAAGCTTAGTTTTGTTTAGCTTGGGTCTTAAACTTATTATACATGGCTTATTGTGGTTCGTCTTATTAAGTTGTAGTCCTTGAGTTCTAGCTTATTTTCCTTAACAAAGCTTTTACGTTTTCACTCTAGAAAGTTTATAGCTTATTTTAGAAGCTTTTTCTTAAAGCTTATTCAAGATTATTTTGATTAAGCTTGCTTATTGTGGTCCACGGTTGAAACAAGAATGAAACATAGATCCACTTATTTAGCTTCATTGTACATTGATTTTTGGTGGTTTTTGTTAAAGACAAAAGCAAGGACGTACGGTTTAGAGTTTAACACAAAGGAAGACAAGGACGATGTTACAAACCGATCTACTAAGAAGATAGTGAAAACTGATCTACTAAGAAGATAGTGAAAACTGATCTACTAAGAAGATAGTACAAACCGATCTATTGCGACGTAGTGAGACCGATCTAATGACAAAGCTAGTACAAATCGATCTACTGTCTACCTAGTAAGAACCGATCTAATGACAAGTCTAGCACAAACTGATCTATCGTCAACAACAGTTAGAACCGATCAACCAACATCTTTGAGAACCGATCTATCGTGCAAGTCAGTGAGAACCGATCTATCATATCTTTTAGAACCGAACTATCAAAAGCATTAGGAACCGATTTAGCAGTTTCACAAAAATAAACTCTACACGTTTTAAGTAATATTCGGGTTTTTCGGTTTTGTGTGACGATTAATAACGGTAATTCTAAAAAAAAAAAAAAAAAAAGCAATATAGATAAAAAAAAAAACCAAAATTCTAAAAAACTAAAAAATCTAAAATCTCACTAACTAAAAAAAAAAGAAAAACAAAAAAAGAAAAATCTACTAAAAATCTACAAAACTAAATCTTAAAAAAAATCCTAATTTCTAAATCTAAAAAATTCAAAAAAAAAGAAAAAAAAATATCTAACCCTTAAAAAAAAAAGAAAAAAAAAAAAAAAAATCTCTAATCAAGAAAACCTAATAAAAAACTAAAAAACTAAAAAGAGTAAAAAATACGTAAAAAAAAAAAAATTACTAAAAAAAATCTAAAAATGAAAAATCAAATAAAAAAACTAAAAAAAAAACAAACTTAAAAACAAACCTAAAAAAAAAAAAAAAATCTAAAAAAATTCTAATTCTAATAAAAAAATATTAATTCTACAAACATAGAAAAATAAGAAAAAAAAAAAAAAAATTCTAAAAAAATCTAACCTAAAAAAAATAAAAAAAAATCTAAAAAAAAAGTAAAAAAAAAACTAATATGATACTAAATAAAAAACTATACTATAAACAAAAAAAAAAACAACAAAAAACTAAAAAAAAAAATACTAAACTAAGCAAAAAAAAACAACTAGTTCTAAAAAAAATAAAAAAAAAAAATATAAAATCACAGAAAAAAAGACTAAAAAACAATTTCCTAATCTAAAAAAAACCATAGAAAAAATTCTAACTAAAACTAAAAGAAAAAAAAACTAATAGAAAAAAAAAACTTAAAAACAAATCTAACCTAAATTACTAATCTATCCTAACACTAGGAACAAAAAACTAAAAAAAAAAAAAAAAAAAATTCTAATTCTAAAAAAAATCAAATCTAACTATTCCTAAAAAAAAACTAACAAAAAAAATTCTAGAAAATCTAAAAAAAAAAAACCCAACTAAACAAAAAAAAACTATTCTAAACTATCTAAAAAAGAAAAAAAAAAACTAAAAAACCTAAAAAATCTACTATACTAAAAATTCTAAACAATCTCTAAAAAATAATCTAAAAAAACAAAAAAAAAATCTACAAACAAAAAAACACTATCCTCTAACTAAAAAAATTTCTACAAAACTAACTAACTAAAAAACAACTAAATTCTAAAATCTAAAAAATAAACTAAACTTAAACTACAAAATACTAACTCTATCTAAAAAAAAAACTACAAAAAAAAAAATAAAAATCTAAAAAAATCAACTAAATACTATAACAATCAAAAACTAAAATCAAAAAAAAAAAAAAATTCTAAAAGAAATCTATATACTAAAAAAAAAAACCTAAAATAAAAACCATCTAAAGAAAAACAAAACTACATCTAAGTAAAAAATCTAAAAAATCTAAACTAAATTCTAAGAACGACTATCTAAAAAAAACCAAATAAGTAAAAAAATAACAAGAAAACCTAAACTATACTAAAAAAAAACAACAAAAAAAAAAACCTAAAAATCCCTAAAAAAAACAAAGAATTCAAAAGGAAAAAAAAAAAACTACAACTACTAAAAAATAAACTAAAAAAATCTAAAAAAAAAAAAAGTCTAGAAAAAACAACAATATAACAAAAAAAATTCTATAAATAGATGAAAACTATTCAACAAATCTAAAGAAATAAAGTGTTATCCTAAAACTAACAAATACATCTAAACTAAAACTAACTAAAAAATTTCTCATAAATAGAAATTCTAACAAAGGGTCAAGAATCAAGTCAAAACAAAGCGATAAAAAAATCAAAGAAAGCTTCTAAAAGAAAAAAACTTGATAAAACTAAAAAAAGTCTACTACCATTGTGATCTTGAACCTTTTTCGATCAAAAGAGGTTTTTTTTATATATACATTTTTGATCCGACGATAATCGTGCGATTCCCAGATAAAAATTACAATCGTTCCATTTTTAAAATTTTCAAAACGTGGAATATAACAAAATGGAGGGAATTTCTTTCATTTATTAACTAAAATCTCATCTTGGCACATGCAGTCCCTGAATTACATGACCATTTCAAAGCTAGTCCTTTGTTGAGGATATTAAACCTTATCAAGTTTGATACAATTACCCTAGCCTTTAGTCCCTTAATAGTATATAATAAAGCCTTTAGACCATCAATAGTGAAATCGTAATTGCACCGTTAGTCCTTATTCGAGTTAGTAAAAATCATCCATAATCAATTTTAAGTTAAAGGATTGTTGCACCGTTCGTCCGTTAAGCATATAACTTGGATTTTAATTGCACCATTAGTCCTTGTTTGTGTTTTAATCAACCGTTAATCATTCAAAGCTCAAAAACAACCCATAAAAATTATCATTTCACGGTTTCTTCTTGATTTTGTAAAATCCTGTAAAAGTCTTTTCTTTTCTCGGTTTAAATCATAGATTTTTACAAATCTCGTAAAGTATAATTTCTTTCTCATAATCGCAACTTCAATTACTTTACCTACTTAAGATCCTACAAATCATTTTCACTTCATAATTCACGGTAAAATGGAAACGAAAGATACTTTATCTTCGTGTTCTAATTCGGAAGAACAACAAGTGTAACAATTTCAAGACAAAGCAAAAGAAAGTTGCATGGTATCTTTTCTAAGACTTCATTCACACCTCAAGCTTCTTTCAAACAATGACTTCAAAAGAACTCAAACCGAGTATGGATTCAGACGCGCATTTGCGACACTCTTTGGTCAAGATCTAGAGACCTTCACAGGCACAATGTTCCTAAACATGGATCAACTAGAAAAGCAACTTGACAATGAAGAATTTTAAGAGATTAGATCCATAGCTTCTTTTAAAGTACTCGAGACACAGTTTCAGATGTTCATCAAGTCACGGATTTATTTGGATGATGAATATGTTGTAATGACACGCAACTACTTTCTACAATACACTCAACTCGAGATTCCAGAATTTCGTAATACACTGATTCACCACATGGAATCTGTTAAGAAGTCAATTGATAAAAGAGCACAGCATACACGAGAGTATGACAGCAAGGTGAATGATAGACATATTCAGACAATAGCGGAAAAGGTTGATACGAGTAAAGCATTGGATGCTAGTTTGGTTGACACAGAAAGTAGTGGGACAAACATGGAAAAGCAAGATACAAACAGCAGGTCAGGAAATGATGCAGATGATGATTATGCAGATATCATACCCGTATATGATGAAGAGCCAATGGCTGAGGTACCAATGATTGTTGATAATAATGTATTTGCTACAGGACATGAACATACTGAGCAACCTAAATTCAATAATGAAGGAGAGGTTGACCATGATGCTGAACAAAGTCATGACATACGTCCTTTACAAGATACACTAACTGATAACCAGATAACCGAACTCTCAAATCAATCTCTCGAGTATGAAAATACTTGTCTCAAAAAGACCGTTGCCCAATTTCAAAAAGATTTTTTAAGAATGGAAGCACATTATGCTAATCTTGAACTTAAATATCAAAATCAAGCTTTAAAAGAAGGGCAACATGGTCAATTTTCGAATGCAAAAAGTAATGAAGCCAAAGTTAAAAAGGATATTAATGTTTTTGAAACAATAAACATCAAATTGGAACATAAAGTGGCTAAATTACTTATGGAAAATGAGACTTTGAAAAAGCATTACAAAGAATTGTATAATTCTATCAAAACAACGAGAAATAAGACCACGGAACAAACAACTTCTTTTATTGCTAAAAATAATGAGTTCAAAGCTCAACTTCAGGAGAAGGGATTTGCAATTGCAGCATTAAAAAAGAGTTAAGAAAATTAACAGGAAATAATGTGAATACTAAGTTTGCAAAAGCATCAATTTTAGGGAAACCGGCTTTACAACCACTGATGTTGTCGTTGAAGCACACCAAAAATTATTTATAAAGATAGATAGATACGAACACAAACCTAAATACCTAAGTATATCGGCAAGTATTGATCACCTAGGTTGTCGTTCTAAAGGAGAATTGAATTGAGATTCACGCTTAAGTTTCTCGTTTGATGCTTGATTATCTTTTGATTGGTTTTGACTTTAAACTACTTCTTAATTACTAAAGAAACTAGATTTAATAATATTAAAAATTAAGCTAATTAATTAAACTACAATGTAATGAGCAAATAGATCTAAATATATAAAAAAACAGATATGCTTGCAAAGTGAGGTGAAAAGATCCTTAAGAGTGAAAGCGGGCAATATTTGACGAATTAGTACCGTTTAAAAACACTATTTTCTCACAACGTTGGTTTATTTTGAAAACAATCTCTTAAATCCTTATATTATAAAAGAGTGAGTTTCTTAGTATTCAATGTGGTGTCTTCATGATGGAGGATTTATGATTCGACATTAAATTTTGCTCTTTCATTTGTCGTAAGATTGAAGATGTTTGCCGTTTTCCACTTTGAAGCCTTTCAATTTGCCAGTACAACTAATTTAATATGTTGTGTTTATGATTTTGCTCCATTAAACCCCATTTATATTTGAGTGTTTCCAGAGGCTGTAGAATTGCCTCTCATTCAATATCCTGGCCATCTACTTCCACCAATCAATGAACACCGGTTACAACATCATGGAGTTACAATGCATATGTATCCTTTCGTTTGCCACAAATAATTGCACAATTATAACATGTGAGATCTCAAAAAAACACATAATCGATTCATCATCAGTAACATCAAAACACTCAAGAAAAACAGAAAATTTGAGGATGATCAATGAGTATGATTAGGAAGAAGATTGGAAATCATTAGGTACCAGATTCTATAAAGAAAGTTCACTTTTGTATCTTTTAAATATAACAATCATTACAACTAATTAATATATAAAAAATTATAGTTTGAGGGTTTTGTTAACTTCATATTTCTTTATAAATTTTAGTGGTTTTTATAAACTTTGTTTTTTAGGTAGTGTCACATATATGGAGCCGATTGTTGGTGAAGTTGTGTTTGAAGTTGCGGTGGTAAAAGTGGAGGTTTCACCTCTCGAGTGTGTCGGCAGGCTGTTTTACGGGCTCTAATATCTTTCTCAGGTATAAGATTTGTGATTTTGGTTTTGGTTGCGAACTTCGGTAGTTTGTGCAAAAATGTTTATTTGCATGAATGATTGATTTTGGACTAGCAAGTTTTGATTTTATGAGCTTATTTGACTCTATGTGTAGGTAATGCACTTTCTTGCACATTTACTTTCATCTGCTCCCTCAGCAGTGGCCCGAGAAATGAAGAGGTTGAACTAAACCCCAAGGTGTGGACAACCACTCTAATAAAATCACTAGAATCTGCGCTAGCAGATTCAGAATTATGTGTAAATAACATTTACCTGAACTTTTGAATTTTGAGTGATGTTTACTTATTAAGTTTTCATTTTCTTGAATAATAAACTTTTTACAGGATCCAAGATGTTAAAAAAGAATCCTAGAGGTTGTTGGATGAGTATGGATACCTTGGACATGTAGTTGAATTGTTTAATGCGGCTACTCATCTTAATTTATACAATCATTAAGTTTGATTATAATTTGAATATTAGAATATTAATTGTGTGATAAGTGATATGCCTGCAACTTTAGAACATGAGAAACCCTTTGAAACTGCAAATCTTGGACTGGCAATTCAAAATTCAAGCTTATGTTTATGAACTTATTTAGGGGGATTGTAATTATGAGCTTACCTTATTACCTTATTTACATAAAGAGGCTTATGAGCTTATTTAGGGGGGGTTGTAATTTTAAGTTTAATGGTTGGGCGGCAGTGGCCAAGTGTGTCGTCGTTGTGGCACACTCTTTTGGTATGAAGAGTAGCTAAATACTTATTCCAGAAGTTCGGGTTGTGATGTTTATTAATCTGGCCATATAGGGTTACTCGATTAGTGTCGAACCTTTATGGGGAACGAGGTTGAAGTTGGATAGAAGCTGGGAACCAGTGTCACAAATTCTATGTAGGTGATCCTTTTCATCCATGATTACACGCGATTCCTTATATAGATTTCGTTATGCACGAGCTTGATGAGAAAGAAAAAAAGGCGTGTGAGCAGGATGCCTATTTTAAAATAGCAGGAAATTGATCGATTGAAGGTTTAATTAACTTGGCTTAACTATGGAATTATTTAATCCACTGTTTTTAAGAGTTTTAAATAAGTTGTTCAAATATGTGGATATAAACTAAATTCATATTGTTTTTTTGGCAGAACATACCGAGGTTTATACATTCTGATCAGAATTTACCATTACCTCACTGAATCCCATTATGTTTAGTGGATCAATATGTCCAACTTGGTAGCTCTAAGTGTTACATCATATTCATCGTCCTGGTCTGATGCTTCATGACACCGGTTTCTTAATATTAACGGTATGTTTAACCCAATGTAAAGATTGTTTTTCGTTCTTATATTTAGTAAAATATATATGGCTTATACTAATTTCTTAGTAATTTAGCCGAAAGTACTTTCTGAAATGCGCAGTTCCAAGCACGAGTTATTACAAGGCAAGTCTAACAGCCGATATGTCAAAACTCAAGCTTTGATGTTCTTTTACGAAAGTACTTTGATGGTTGTGAATGCTTCAGCTAGGCCATAAGCTAATTTTTCTGACTGCAAATGAAATGATTTGATGTTCTTTTACTGACCCATTTTAGCTTATTACCCTTTTATCTTGACCAAACAATATCTTTTTGAACTCCCGATATGCACATTTGTATAGCAAGACCATCTATGTTCTCTTCCGCATATGAATATTTGCACCTACCTATACACCAATGAATTTTCTTACATGCTAAGCCATATGTCATAACGCTATAACATGAGATTCAACCCGAAATGATTTTATCATCTTTTTGGTGATCAGAATGAAGGAGAGTATCCGGTTATAGAACCATTGCCTTTGTATGGTCATGGAAGAGATGGACCTGAAAGACAGTCGAGTGTTCTAATAGGTAGGACAGACCTTATGAATGTTGATATTACAGGTATTTTCCCATCACAACTATTAAACATTATATCTGAAATCCTCATAACTGTAAATCGTTGCAAAATAAGCTATAATCACAAAAGTATGCTAGCATTCAAAGACTATTATCAAGATATGGTAGTGCCCGGTGGGGTTACATAGGTAATAAGCAGACAACCACTTCAAGAATAACCATGCCATTACAAAATAGCCGAAAACATGTTGCCATTCATGAAGCCCGAAAACAACTTATTGTTGTTAAAGGCATAAAAATTGATGTTTAATTAATTTTTATAGCTTCTTTACTAAATATATACATTCAAACTAAAAATGCAGGTTCTACTTTGTTACTACAGAAGGCATTGAGGTCGAAAATATAGTTGAACGGTTTTCATTAAACCCTGTAGGTCTCAGCCCTAGATAGATCTTTTAAGCCTGTGAAGGATATAGAGCACTAATGTAATCAAAAGTAACTCTGTGAGA
>BQNB010027688.1:2973-36744 GCA_026074375.1 Tanacetum coccineum
CTTATAAATGCGATCAAACTCTCAATGTCAGTGCAGGTACTCTTAACTTAAGTGCAGGTACATTTTGCAATCCTGAAAAGGAAAGACTCGGAGTTTGTTTGCTGAAAAAAGTGATATATCAGAAACCAAGGGTTCCAGGAATTTATGTATGATGAACAAGGACAATGGCTGTTGATTACTTCAGATCAACACCCGTGCTTCATGATAATGGTGTCTGTAGACAACTTTTCAGGCCCCGCTCCTCAAAGAAAAGAAGAGTGTACGCTTCAGTGCGCTTTTTCTTCAAAAGAAGAGAAATCCTCTTGTATCCTAAGTAATACTTAAAATCATAAAAACACAAAAAGATTTTTATTTTTTATTTTTATTTTTATTTTTTTATAAAATTTTATAAAAACAAAAGAGAAAAATATAAAATCAGAAAAACCAAAAAGATTTTCATTTTATAAAACCTTTATAAAAACAAAATACAAAATTAAAAATGAGAAAAATACAAAAAGAAGTTTTTCAATGGCATGTATTTTGCAAACGATAATATTTACGTCCCTAGAAATGTCTTTCAATAAAGACACGTGGACATAAATAAAGTTCGTGCAAAAGTTCAAATGTTTTTCAAAACATGCCATATGGCTTGCTATTATTTCAGATAGCAACCCGGTCATCATCTTAAAGGCAAGTATTTCAAAAAGAAAACTTGGCCTCACAACGGGAATTTATTCTCGGGCATGGTCTACTTTATGACCATGCAAAGGCTTGTGATTACTTTGCATCACAACCCGTGCTTCCTATATTCCATCAGTGCACGTCTCAGTGCGCTTATGTGTTAAAATAAGAGAAATCTTATTTTTTGTTGGTAAAAAGTTGTCTTCATAATGAATCAGTGTTTTCAGTAATCACAAAAAGATTTTTCAAAGACAATTCGACTTCTCAAACAATGACAACAGCTCTTTAAATAGAAAACGGGTCATTATTTGAGGGGGAGAAATCGTCATCAAACAATCTTGTAAAATGGTCTTTCAAAATAAGTCATGAAATAATGGATAAAGTTTTGGCTAATGACGGATAACAATTTCAAAGGGGGTTAATTTATATTAACTTCAAGTGCTTTAGATGTCATTTGTTTAAATCTTTATGGACTTAGAGACTTAGTGAATTCAGGCTTTAAACTACAGACGATCAATATTGCCAACACCTCATAGTTTGTAAAAGACTTAGGAATGCTTGGAAATACTTTCATAGTTTTAAATGCCTTGAAGTTAATTCTCACGGAATAGATTTAAGCTTATCAATTCTTCAAACACAATCTCGAATATGTATGCGTATAAGGTTTTGCTGATTCCGACGTGTCGAAACCAGCAAGGGGGAAGGAGTAGATGTATACTTGATAGTGTCCTTAGCCTTCTTTTGAGGTTAGCTTCTTTTGTCTTTTGAGGTTAGCTTCTTTTGATTTTAGGCTGTGTTGAATCTTTCGGGTGCACTATTTCAATCACATGTAGGAAGAGACATCTCGTCATTAGCCAGTATGCATCATTTGAGTCCCCAGGGGGAAGTGTTAGGAGTATAATTATTTAAAATGTGAGAAAAGTTCTTGCTGATTCAATAAATGCTTCCTCAAACGGTCAATCCCTAAGCTTATTCTTAAAAGAAGTAGAAATATTTGATAAAAGAGGTACACATAGGTATGATGATTCCTTTAAATAGTCAGTATCCTGCAGGAAGAAATGTCTACATTTGGGACTTAATTGACTTAGGTGTTTCCATTTCGACTACTTAAGAAGGAATAATTGTGATATCCGGGACTTAGTTGACTTTGGTGTTACAATTTATATCATGACTATCCTGAAGAGAGAAATGCGCTCATCCGGGACTTAATTGGACTTTGGTGTTGCCGTTTCAAAGTTATTATTTGGTACTCGGAAATCGGGGCTTTATACATCAGACTGCTTGCTGCGGCATACAAGAAAGTTTGGAATCTACTCAAGAAGAAAAAGGATTGTTCTTGGTTTAGGGGGGGGAAGCTAAGACAACTTCAACACCGACATCACCAACCACACAAGCTCAAGTTACATATGTATCTGAATCTGTTCTATCCTCGAAGTTTGATGCAAAGACTTTCATAACTTGGAAAGAAAGTTGGCAAACGCTGAAGAGTGCTTGGACAAATGAAAAATCAGATTGACAACCTTCTTGAAAGGAAGGAAGGTTAATGAGGAGCTTTAGAAAAGTTTGTTGGTGGGGAGATTGTCGAAGGAGAACTTGTTGGCTGGCGCTAAATAACGGACATTATGATGTCATCATTGATGTCTCATCATTCAGGTCAAATCTTCTTATATAATAAACATGTGAATATGTTAATAACTAAGTGTAGATTTTTTGGTGAAAAATAAGATGTGCTCGAGTCAAAATTTTCACCAAGATTTCGTCAGTAATTCAAAATCTTTCAAATAATTGTACTCGGGAGGCACCAATATCTATAAACCCTCAAAAGTTGAGGGGGAGGGGAGCAAGAAGAGGGGCATATATGGGTGGCGTGTTACATGCGGATCCCCGAACGTGTTATGTCATTGGGGGTACTGGGTGTGGTGTGGAGTGGTGGCGGTGGCATGGGGCTTTGGTAGGTTGAGATGCTAAAGGTGAGGAGTTGCCTAGTGGGGTGGCGGGCGGTCGGTAGGGGTGGTGGGCGGGGGGTGGTGGGGGGGGGGGGTGGTTGGGTGGGGGGTGGGGGTGCGTGGGGGAGCGGCGGTGGGGTGTGGTGGGGGGAGGGGAGGGGGGGTCGGGACGAGTGGGGTGGTGGTGGGGAGGTGGGTGAGAGGGTGCGGGTGGGTTGGTGGGGGGGAGGGTGGTGCGGGTGGGGGGGGGGGTTGGGGGTGAGCGGTGGAGGAGTGGGTGTTGGAGGGACGGGTGGCGGAGGGTGGGGATGCGGGTTGGTGGGGGCGGGGTGAGGGGGGGGGTGGGGTGAGGCTGGGAGCGAGGTGTGGGTAGAGGGTGGGGTGCGTGGGGTGGGGGGGGAGATGGGGAGGGGTGGGGGGGGGGTGGAGGGGGTGGGGGGTGGTGGGGGGTAGTGGGGAGGTGGGATGGGGGTGTTGGGGGGGGGGGGGGGGTGGGGGGGGGGGGGGAGGAGTGTGGGGGTTGGTGTGGGGGGGTGGGGTGGGGGGGGTGGTGGGGTGCGTGGGGGGTGTGTTGGAGGTGGTTGGGGGGGGCGGAGGGGAGGGGTAGTGGGGGGGTGGGGGCGGGTGTGGTAAGGGGGTTGGGGGTGGTGGAAGTGGGGGGGGGTGGGGTCGGCCAGTGTTGGGGAGTGGGTAGGGGGCGGGGGTGGGTGTGGGGGTGGGGTGCGTATGGGGGGGGGTGGGCGGGGGGGGGGGATATGGGAGGTGTGGGGTGGGGGCGGGAGTGTGGAGGGGTGCGTGTGATGGGAGTTGAGGGATTTGTAAGGTGCGAGGGGGGAGGGAGCGGGGATGTGTGAGGGCGTGTTGAGGTGTTGGTAGGGGTAGTGGGGGAGGGGGTGGGGGTGGGGAGGGGCGGGGCGTTGGTGGGGTTGGGAGCGTGTGGGTGGATATGGGGGGGGGGGAGGTGGTAGGGGGCGAGGTGGGGGGGAGAGGGGGTGGTGGGTGGGGGGGGTGGGCGGGATTGGGGGGGCGGTGGAGGGGGTGGGGGGAGGGAGGGGGAGGGGGGGGCGGGAAGAGAGTGGGTGGTGGTGGGGGGCGGGTGGGGGGGAGAGCTAGGTTGGGAGGGGGGGGCGTGTGGAGTGTGGGGGGGGTGGCGAGGTGATGTGATTAGAGGGGGAAAGTGTTGGGGGGTGTTGGGGGGGGGATAGGGGGGGTTAGGAGGTGGTGGGGAATTGAGTGATTTAGGGTGGGGGGTGTGGTGGGGGTGGGGGGGGAGTGGGAGGGCTGGGGTGTGTGGAGGTGGGGCGGGGGGGTGGAGTTAGGGGGGGGGGGGGGATCTTGGGATGCGGCCGGGGGGGAGTAAACGGGTGGTGGGGGGGTGGGTTGGGGGGAGGGGGAGTGGGGGTGCGGTTGGGGGTTGTGGAAGGGGGATGTCGGGGGTGGTTGGAGGTGAAGAGAACGGGATCTGAAGTCAGATGAACAAAGCGATTGAAGGTGAGGTCATGAGTGGGGGGTAGGGAGAGTGGGAACAGGATGCAGTTATGGCGGGGGTGGGGGGAGGTGTGGGTGGACGGGTGTTGTTGGGGGTGTTGGGGGGGTAAGTGTGTGTGTGTGGGAGACTGGGGGGGGAGATGTGGGGGGGTAGATGGGTTGGGGTGCGGGGGTGTAGTGGGGACTGGGTGGAGCGAGGGGGGGTGGGTGGAGGGGTGGGTAAGGGGGTATGGGGGTTGTGGCTAGCGGAAGGAGGGGGGGAGGAATGTTGTGAGTAGCTGGGGGAGTGGGGTCGAGGTGGGGGGAGGGGCTAGGTTGGGTTGTGGGGGGGGTAGGGGGTGTTGGAGGGGTGGGGTGGTGGGGGGCGTGTTGGGAAGGAGTTGTGGGTTGGTATTGAGTTTGATGAATGTGTAGGTTCGCGGGTGGCGGGGCGGGGTGGGGGGGGTGTGAGGGGGTTTGGGGGAGGGGGTGGGTAAGGAGGGGGTTGGGAGGGGGCAGTTGGGGAGTGTGGGGGGGGGTGAGGGGTGGGTGAGAGAGCGGTGGGTGGGTGAGTGGTGTGGGGGGTGAGTGGATGTGGGGGGAGAGGGTGCCGGGTGAGGGGGGGTGATGGTTCGAGATTAATGGTTGGTGATGGGGGAGAAGGTGAGGGTGGTGCCGATGAGGGTTTGGGAGTGAGGTGTGGGTAAGAAACGTCAAACTGGTTAGGGGGGTCTGGCCGTGGGAGTGGTGGGCAAGCGTGTGCGCCTGGCGGATGAAGTTTTTAGCGAGGAGTTCGGACGAGGCGGGATGGACGTAAGCATGGTGCTTTATAATTATAATATTCTACCATCCTATCCAAAAATATCAAAGGATTAACATTTTGGATAAAGGGAGAAAATGTGATTAAACTGAATCTAATGTATATTGAAACGTGATCATAAAATGGACTCAATGCACTCCACACTTAGCATGTACTACGATTACGATGCACATGTTAAGGGGGAGCTTTTAGTGATGATGAAAAACTCTCAAAGTGTAAATCTTTTGATATTTATATCAAACACTTTGATTGAAATTTTCAATGTTTTTGGTAATAAGGATGGTGCATGAAATACCCAAAAAAGATCCGACCATGTTCTTAAATTTATTATGATGTATAAGGCGGTTAGGCTTAGGTTTCAAATCCATGATCCAGCCAGAACCGGAGGGATCTACCCAGGGATATCTACTAGTTAGTGTTAGAAAGTCCTTGGTATGATTACATAACAGGAGGAAAAAAAGTGAGAATGGGAAATGAATGCGACTGATGATGGAGCTAACACTGGAACTAAACCCACACAGGTGGTTGTTATGAAGTCTCTGTAAGCCATTGAAGGGGTTGAAGAATGAAAAAGAAATGTAAGGATAAAGGGTTGAAAGAAAGAAGCCCTTCATACACTTAGACAGAAAAGAAGGAAACCGGGTCAATACAATATGTTGTCAGAAACACTTAGGTGGTGTCTGACATTGAACTGACATTCATGGACTTGTGACGCTTATGGCACAAAACCCCTCCCAGCTCACTCAAAGTCGGAAAGGACTTTTGTTTCAAAACTCACAAAGAGATACAACTCATTTCTATTGACTTTCTCATTCGGTTAGTTGATACTTGCGAAAAGGTCGGGCATCAGCTCCGCCTTCCGATCACTAAAATTAAAAAGTGCACAATTGAGTTCTAGAGCCAAAGAGTTCATCCATTAATCCTCATTGGCACTGTTATTAATTAGCTTGTTATCTCACACAATTGTGAATATCAATTACTATTCAGTAGGAGTCCTACGCAAGCTCCTTGTGCTTTGATTTTTGCTCAGAACATTCCGAGTGATACTTAGGTATTCACAATGAAGGTGGGGAAATCCTGCTGAGCCAACATCAAACAAGCTCATGGTAGGGTAACTTGTGAGATTCTTATGAATCAAACTTGTGACAAACTGGAAAGAAACGAGGTGCGTATTTCTATAAGAATCAAACTGTTCCAGGAAATGGATCAATGGTTGTTAATGAATTTTTGAAATGATTAACAACTTCGGTTTTTTTGTAGTCACAAAATAATTTTGCAAATGTGATACACCGATTGATATTTAAAACATTTTCTATATACAATCGGGTGAGATTGTAACTCACGTAGTTCACTCCTATCGTGAGGTCTGCTTTGAGACTGTTCGATAATGAGAAAACATGCTGGAGGTACATGAATCTAATACTTATGTGTTAGAAAGATTCAATACTACAGCTGGAAATCCTGTCAAGAAGAATCTTCTTAAATTGAATCTATCTGATCACAGGTCGATCCTTACGGATTTGAAGGGTTACTCCAACCAAAACCTGGTGAAAAAAATGACAAAGCCATATTTATCCCCCCCCCCCCGCTTTATTGCTAACTATTTTATTGCAGGAAACTTAAAGATGGTGGTGAAGGTACCTGTTTCCCGCTGACTCACAAAGATCCATAGCCACATGCTCATACCCGACCGACAAAACATAAAGACGTCATGAAAGCTCAAGTACATGTTTCAAGACTTCCGCTACTCTGATACCGTACGTCTTTCTTGAAGTGACGAAGTATTAAAGTCAAAGAAGTTCAAAGAAGTTTCCGTCACTCTGATACCGAACGTCTTTCTCGAAGTGACGAAGTGTTAAAGTTAAAGAATTTCAAGAAAGATGCAACATTAAAGCTTTCCAAATCAACAAATCAAGAAAGGTATGAGCATGTCGGTCCAGAAGTCGCAAGTTCACAAGATGGCAAAGTTTCAAGATGGCGAAGAGATTGTGCTTGGTTGATGATCTCAAGATGCTCAAGATCACAATGTCAAATACAAGTTCAAGGAACAAGCTCAATCCAGAAATCAATGATCACTACAACATATTCACAGGAGAATGTCAAAAGGACGAGCTAAAGACTCAAGACAAAGCATTGTATGCTAGGCTTAAAGATTTGTAAAATGGAGTGACCTCCCTTAGGGGGAGATTGTTGGAAACACAAAAAGTGTCGAATGATTAGATTAGTAATCTAGTCCGGCCCAAGGCCCATGGGAAGCCCATCATAGCCCATGGGCCGGCCATCCATGTAAGTATATAAGCCCTCTCCTAGCCTTGGAGAGGGGTTGGTTGTTCCATTTGTAACATTTCATCATAATACACTTCATCCATTCCATCCATTCTCTATCTCTAACATTTCAACCCACATCTCACTCTTGTTCTTGGTTTGATCATAAGATTACTTGTTTCTACAAGACAAAACAAGAATGAAACATAAGGACTGAATCTAGCATTATGGAATTCTACAAGCTGGTGGAGTTTATTCTACAAAAGATAAAAGATTCCAAAAGATATGATTCTTGAAGATAAAGATGAAGTTTATTAAAGAATTAAAAGATTTAGTTTCCTTATATAATTATGTTTTCCCTTGTAAATCTAGATGGACTATCTATATAAAGAGATCCCTAGATATAGTTTTATGTGTGTCAAGATGTAAACACCAGAAAAGTATGTGTGTGTTCTAGGCGTCAAGTCCTTTAAGTAACACCCCCATTTTGATAATATAGCAACAGAAGCTAATATGTGGTATTACTTCATGAATCACATGCACAATCATAGAAAACGACTCAAAAGAGACATTTTTAAAAGATACGCTATCATTCATTAAAATCAGAGCTTTACAAAGGCAGGTCCCAAAATCTAGAAACATAAAATATGAATGATAACAAGTTTTAGCCATCTTCAAGTCCATGCCACTCCATGCCATAAGTTGCTCATTTACCTGGGATAAACATGCATAAAAAGGGTCAACACAAAGGTTGAGTGAAATTCATAGGTTTCAAATGTAATAGTTGAATACAAGTTATAATGCGGATTTTACGCCGGAGACTCTGAAACAATTGGCAGATGAAGTTGATGAATAGTGGTGGTACCTTTTCATATATCATGTATCATATGTATATACAATAAAACCATAAAAACAAAAAGATTTTCATTTATAGGATTAGAAAATTTTTATAAAAACAAAAAAATACAAAAATATAAAACTTTCAAAACCAAAGAAAAAATTAAAAAATGAGAAAAGATAAAAAGAGGTAATAATGGCATGTCTTCTGAAAATCGATAACATTTACGATCTTAGAAATGTCATTCAATAATGATACGTGGCTGTAAATGAAGTTCGAGCAGAAGTTCTAAATGTTTTAAAAACATGCCAAAAGGCTTGCTATTATTTCAGATAGCAACCCGGTCATCATCTTAAAGGCAAGTATTTCAAAAGGAAAACTTGACCTCCTAACGGGAATTTATTTTCGGGCATGGTTTACTTTATGACCATGCAAAGGCTTGTGATTACTTTGCATCACAACATGTGCTTCCTATATTACCATAAGTGTACGTGTCAGTGCGCTTATGTGCAAAAATAAGAGAAATCTTATTTTGGTGTTTGTTTTTCAAAGATATAACATTGCTTCATCAGAAAATATTTTTCAAAGACATTTGACTACTCAAACAACAACTACAGCTCTTTAAATAGAAAACGGGTCATTGTTTGAGGGGGAGAAAATGTCAAATATATTCTTCAGAAAGTCATTTGAAAAACGGTCTTTCAAAATAAGTCACGGAAAAAATAGATAAAGGTTTGGATAATGACAGATTATATTTTTAAGATGAGTTAATTTATGTTAACTATAAGAGCTTTAGATGTCATGTGTTTAAAACTTTATGGACTTATTTTCACTTTGAGACTTAGTGAATTCAGGCTTTAAACTACATACGATCAATATTACCAACACCTCATAGTTTGTAAAAGACTTAGGAAGGATTGGAAATACTTTCATAGTTTTAAAGACCTTGAATTTGATTCTCACGGAATAGATCTAAGATATATTGATTCTTCAAACACGTTCTCGAGTATGTGTGCGTACAAGGTTTTACTGATTCTGACGTGTCAAAACCAGCAAGGGGGAAGGAGTAGATGTATACTTGATAGTGTCCTTGGCCTTCTTTTGAGGTTAGCCACTTTTGTCTTTTGAGGTTAGCTTCTTTTAATTTTAGGCCTTTTTGAATCTTTCGGGTGCACTATTTTAATCACATGGTGGAAGAGACATCTCGTCATTAGTCAGTATGCATCATTTGAGTCCTCAGGGGGAAGTGTTAGGAGTATAATTATTTAAAACGTGAGAAGAGTTCTGTCTGATTCAATTAATGTCTTACCCGACCGGTCAATCTCTAAGCTTATTTTTAAAATGAGTAGAAATATTTGATAAAAGAGGTACACATAGGGATTTAAATGTCTACATCCGGGACTTAGTTGACTTTGGTATTACAATTTATATTATAACTATCCTGAAGAGAGAAATGCGCTCATCCGGGACTTATTGACCTTTGGGTGTTGCGGTAGTTCAAAATTCTGAAAGGTTAATTGTGTACTTCACTTCGGATATCTGGGCTTTATACATCAAGACTGCTTGATGCGGCTTGCAAGAAAGTTCTGAATCTACTCAAGAAAGGATTGCTGGTTTAGGGGGAAGCTAAGACAACTTCAACACCGACACACCAACCTCACAAGCTCAAGTTACATATGTATCTGAATCTGTTCTATCCTCGAAGTTTGATGCAAAGACTTTCATAACTTGGAAAGAAAGTTGAAGCAACGCTGAAGAGTGCTTGAACAGAGAAAGATCAGATTGACAACCTCTTGAAAGAAAGAAGGTTAATGAGGAGCTTAGAAAGTTCGTTGGTGGGAGATTGTACGAAGGAGACCTACGGCTGCGTCAAAAGAACCATATGATTCTATCATATGATGTTCTCATCATTCAGGTCAAACCTCGTATATAATAATCTTGTGAATATATAAAGTGTAGACTTAATGGTGATAATAAGGAGTGCTCGAGTACAAAATTTTCAAGAATTTCTTAGTAAATTCAAAATCTTTCAAATTATTGTACTCAGCACTGTCTTATAAACCCTCAAACGTTGAGGGGGAGCAATAATATGTTCCATTCTGCTAGAATATATCATTTTGTCCCCGAACGGTTAATCAATTGATATCCAAAATATCAAGGGATTAACATTTTGGATAAGGGGAGAAAATGTGATTAACCTGGACTTAATGTATATTGACAGAAGTGATCAAATAAAATGGACTCAATGCACTCCACACCTAGCATGTACTACGATTACGATGCACATGTTAAGGGGGAGCTTTTAGTGATGATGAAAAACTCTCAAAGTGTAAATCTTTTGATATTTATATCAAACACTTTGATTGAAATTTTCAATGTTTTTGGAAGGATCGTGATGAAATACCCAAAAGACCGACCATGTTCTTAAATTTATGAAGTTATAAGGCGGTTAGGCTTAGGTATTCAGATCCCATGATCCAGCCAGAACCGGAGGGATCTACCCAGGGATATCCACTAGTTAGTGTAGAAGTCCTTAGGTATGATTAAAAAGGAGAAAAAGTGAGAATAGGGAATAATGCCGACTGAGATGGAGCTAACACTGGAACAAACCCAACAAGGTGTTAGTTATGAAGTCTCGGTAAGCATTGAAGGGGTTGAAGAATGAAAAAGAAATGTAAGGATAAAGGGTGAAAATAAAGAAGCCCTCCATACACTTAGGCAGAAACCGGGTCAATACATATGCTGTCAGAAACATTCAGATGTTGTCTGACATTGAAGACAGTCATGGACCCAGTGACGCTATGCACAAACCCCTCCCAGCCACTCAAAGTCAGAAAGACTTTGTTTCAAAACTCACGGAGATACACTCATTTCTATTGACTTTCTCACTCCGAGTTAGTTGATATTGAAAAAGGTGGCACTCAGCTCCAGCCTCCGATCACTAAAATCAAAAGTGCACAATTGAGTCTAGAGCCAAAAGAGATCATCCATTAATCTCATTAGGACACTTGTCATAATTTAGCTTGTTATCTCACACAATGTGAATATCAAGTAATATCATTAGAGTCCTACGCAAGATCCTTGTGATTTTGCCAGAACATCAGAGTGAATTCATTCACAATGAAGATGGAAATCCTGCTTGAGCCAACATCAAACAAGCTCATGGTAGGTAACTTGTGCGATTCTTTATGAATCAAACTTGTGACAACTGGAAAGAAACGATGGTGCGATTCTATAAGAATCAAACTTGTTCCAGGAAATGGATCAACGGTTGTTAATGAATTTTTGAAATGATAAACACTCTCGGTGTGTCACAAAAACAATTTTGTAAGTGATACACCGATTGATTTTCAAATCAATTTTCTATATCAATCGGTGAGATAGTAACTCACTGGTTCACTCTTATCGTGCTGTCTGCTTTGAGACGTTCCGATAATGAGAACATGCTGAGTATGATGAATCTAATACTTATGTGTTAGAAAGATTCAATACTTCAGCTGGAAATCCTGTCAAGAAGATTCTTCTTAAATTGAATCTATCTGATCACAGGTCGATCCTCACGGATCCGAAGGTTTCTCCAACCAAACCTGGGCGAATGACAAAGCCATATTCGTCCCCCTGCTTTATTGCTAACTGTTTTATGCAGGTTATTTAAAATGGTGGTGGAGGTCCCTGATTCCAGCTGGCTCACAAGATCCATAGCCACATGCTCATACCCGACCGACAAACATAAAGACATCATGAAAGCTCAAGTACATGTTTCAAGACTTCCGCTACTCTGATACCACACATCTTTCTAGAAGTGTCGAAGTGTTAAAGTTAAAGAATTTCAAGAAAGATGCAACATTAAAGCTTTTCAAGAATGGTATGAGCATGTCGGTCTAAAGTCACAAGTCCCATCAAGATGGCAAAAGTTTTCAAGATGGCAAAGAGATGTGCTTGGTTAATGATCTCAAGATGCTTAAGAACTCAAAGTCCAATACAAGTAACAAGAACAAGCTTAATCCAAGAATCCAATTGATCACCACAACATATTCACAGAGGAAAGTCGAAGATGTACGAGCTAAAGACTAAGGATAAAGCGATAGTATGCTAGGTTTAAAGTTTGTAAAAATTGGAGTGACCTCCTCTTTGGGGAGATTGTGGAAACACGAAAAGCGTCGGTCTCTTCCGAGTTGTAACAGTTCTTAGCTCGTATTAGTATGAATATTAGATTAGTAATCTATCCGGCCCAAGGCCAATGGAAGGCCCAATCTAGCCCATGGCCGGCCTCAATAGGGTATATATAGACCCTCTCCTAGTCTTGGAGAGGGTTGGTTGTTCCATTTTTCCATATACTTTCATTTATAAAATTCATCCATTTTCCATCCAATCTCTCTTTAACATCACAACCCACATCTCACTCTTGTTCTTGGTTTGATCTTAAGATTACTAGTATTCTTCAAGCACTACAACAGTAATTTGAGTTATAAGAGAGAAAAGACGAATAACCTTGTTCTTTGCTAAAACTGAGTGAACCTAAAGCTCTAATTGTCTTAGCTATTTGTCAATAAGCCGAGATTAAACCCACAAGCTCATCATTTGACAGCTTGTCATCCATGAAGCTCAACTCAAATAGCCTCATGAACTTTTAAACAGGTCAATATTAGACAAAATTTGGACTTTTATTAAGACTTTGAAGAAATTACAAACTGAGGGCATGATAACAACATTAAAAAGATAATTAAGTTGAAAATTACATAAGCTTAAAAACATAAATTAAAACTAAAAAAAAACTGAACTCTGGTTAACTATGTCTTCTTTCTCTTATATAGGCTAAGAGACTTCTTTGCATTGTGTTTGTTTTGTTTGTTTGGTGAGAGCAAACCAAAAATAATCCTGGCCATTGACAGTCCCTTGTGCTACTTTGATTTCTTGGCAGTCGTTGGATCTTGTCTTGAAAATAGTGGGATTGCCAAATGGGATTAGGGGTTTAGTGGAGGTGAGGGTTTAGTTTGATCCATGGTATTGGTGTGAGTGATGTATGAGGAGAAGGAAAAGGGTAAACAGGTTTTAGGGTTTTGTCATGGCGGGAAAACACTTGGGTTTATCAAGGTGGGGTGACAGTAAAAGTTTGGTGGTTGTCACATTAGGCCCCCTCAAAGTTTTTAGTGTAATTAACAGTACGTCCTTGACGGTGATATTTGTTGGTCCTAGTAGTTGGTTGGGTATTGCACCGTTAGTCCTTTTGGACTAACAGCGTTGGTCCTTTAGGACTAACGGTGTAGAGACAAAAGAATAAAAGGTTAACACCCATTAAGTGGGGTAATGGATTGGGCCAGTATTTATAACTTGGGCCGTTTGGTTTTTAATTAAAAGGGAATGGGCTTATGGGTCATAAAGGGTTTAAAAGGTTTAGTCAAATAAGTGGGCTGACCCGGCCCACTAGGAGGGTACGGGTGGGCCCACTTTTTGCGGTTTAGGTTTTCGGGCTTGGTTTTTGATGCTCAGTCCGATGACGTATCCCAGGGTTGACTTTGACTTCGTTTTGACTTCATAAAATACACAAACGTTGTCGAGTCGATCCGGTAATTTCCGTTTGAGCTCCGTTTCCAATCCTTTTGTACCCTTGGCCTCAGTTTTTCGCGCTCTTTCCAAATCCGTGCTCAGTTTTGTCCGGTTTGGCTTCAATTTTTGTCTTTTAGTGAATATCCGGTTCCTACACAACACAAATGCAAAACAAACATATATTTGGCAGTTTTTGTCTGTTTTTGGTCATTTAAGTCCGTTTTTAATGGAAAAAGGTATGTGTAATTAAGCACATACCAACAACCCCATACTTAGTATTATTGCCGTCCTCACGCAATGTTATGAAGTAAACATTTACGAAAACTAAGAATCTCGATCCCCCTCGACTAATAACCTCGAAAAGTAGCTAAGTGTTCGTCAAGGGGAACTAAAGAATCAATAGCTTCGACAAGTCCCATTTTCACCATTTTTTTATATGTACACTAACTATCCCTAATATTTTTGTATTTTCCTTTTTCTTTTCTTAACTACCATGTTTGACTTCCTTTATTTTATCAACACTGGAATCATAGAATGAGAAGCGCCCATAGAATAATCTACGGATGTCCTGACGGATAAATTCATCGTCCCCGATTTTTCACTAGTCCCAAGCTAAGCGTAAAAACGAAATCACCGTTAAGTACAAGTAAAGATGCTAACACTACTTATAACTATGACTTGTCAACTTTCCGCTCCCAACAATTATTGAATTAGAGTGATTGTGCTTAATTTTAAGTTAAATTTAAATCGACAGTTTTAGAAAGTAGTATAGTTTATGTGCATAACGATATTTCTGAAGAAATCTGGGGAAAAGACTAGATCACCCACCAACCAGCATATTCTCGATAGATCCCAGCCGAGTTCGACTTAGGTTATCAGGTTGAGACCCCACAGGAGAATGTTCGCAATGTAATAGCGGGATACTCCACCCTTTTAGGCTGAATTTCTTAGATTTGCCGCTAAATAAACAATACTACTCAAAGCACGCAATCATCAAAAATTTAATGATCTCATTGGTGCGATTATTCCATGTAGCGACCTTTCTTCTCGGAACGTCCCAGCCTCATCAGCTAAGTGCCTAGGTTTTTGACACCCCACGGAGAATACTTAATCGAAATAATCTACCGACGGCAACCAACAACTTTTGAAGTCTTAAAGCAAGTTATTCTTAGTTCAAAATTATACTTGAGTTTTAGAAAAAGAAATCTTAACCATTAAATTTTCATTTATTGCTGTATACTATACCACCGTCATTATTTACCATGATACAATATCGGACCACGCTCGACAAGATGTAGTGACTTAGTCTGACGACGGTTTCTTATTGATAACACTTACGAATGCACTTTGGCATTTATTATCTCACTATGGGCCTTATTTTGAAGACTGCAACATCGGTTGTAAGCCGGCAAGATGCAGTAAACCTTTATTAGCCCACAGTTTATACTTTTCAACACTTTAATTTTTTTAATTTTTTTATCATTTTTTATTCGTAATAGAGAAAATTCGTTTAGAAACTCAGTATAAAGGCTGAACAAAGATGATATTTTTGTTTCCCGAAAGAGCGTCTTTTTAGAAAACGTCGGTTAAAGTTAAAAGCATAAATTTAAGCACTTTATTAGTCAGATTAAGAGCTTCTGGGAGGGAAAGCGACAAGTTATACTTATAAGCTTTTAAGATTTCCAAATAATCCTTGTTTAGCATCCTACTTGTAAATAACACTATCATTTCTCGTTCTTCGCAAATTTAAAATCCCTAATAAAAGGATCCGCGAATGCTTAGCCTAATAAACTTTTGTTTATTAAATGGTTAAGGGACAAAGCTAGGGCTCAACACGCCCGATCGAGTCAAAATTTATTCTCATTCTACCCATTGGGAAAGTCAAAACTGTGACAAAACACTTATTTTATTTTTGAAATTTTTTAAATTTTTTCATTTTTTTTTTGGTATTTTTGCAAAAAATTTGGTGGTAAAAACGGGATTACGTGACAACAACGGCTGCAGGCAACAATCAAATCGAAGATCCCCCCCATACTAGAGCTAAACATCGTCCTCGATGTTTTGAAAGGGGTACCTACGTAAATCTAAGGCCGTTTATTAAGTGTGCCAAAAGATAAAGCGTTAGTCGATTAGATTTGGATACTGGATTCCCAAAATGAAGCTGAGGATGTGAAGCTCGAGTGATCGGAGGACAAAACCGCGAGCACGAGAGTCATCACAATCCGGGCAATCCTGGACAATAAACCACAAAACACAAAACACGGGTAATGGAAGAAGCGACCCTCATCACAACACAAAACACTTATTAGCATAAAGAAAGAAGACAGACTGGATAAGCATGGGTTGCCACCCACGAAGCGCCTTGTTTTTGTTAACCGAGTCACAAGCTCGACTCGACCCCGAATTCATTGGTCCATGGGGAAGCAAGTGGAAGATAAAATCATCATCGGTCTTTCATTCAAGTGGTTTGGATAAACATTGAATTTCATGAAAGTTCCACTCCGATGAGATACATCCGGCATAAAAGAATGATAAATTGAGATGCCGGGATCAAAAATGGTATCTTCATTCCTGGTGGAGAGAAGATATGGAGGGACAACGGGATACGTAAGAAAAGCAAGAAAGATCCATACAACATAAGCGAAGAGAGAAGATTGGTCATCCTCTAATGGTACATTCACATTAGTCGTAACACATCTTACGAATCCCGGGGTCAATAGAAGCCAAATCTCCCGGATCGGGCTCAATCTTAAATTTGAAACATTCAAGATTTGGAAGAGACATGATGTGAGCGAGTTCATCGGCGAACTCCTCATGATAAAGGTCACTCCTATCGGCAGGAGGAAATTGATCATTCGAAAGATCAAAGATAAACGAATCATATTGAGAAAAATCAACATGAGTAGTGGTACAAGCCCACTAACTCTTCATCCTTTTAAAATGATTGTTATCAATGTAGAAAGCTTTATACTCGGAAGAATAAATCAGAACGAGTGGGTTTGGAACGCCCACTACTAAATCTCTTCTAGATTAAAAGCGAAAGTTCAGATTCGGGAATAGAATTATCAAAGGTGTTAGTCTCCTCCAAGAAAAGATTAGAAAATGTAGAGGTAGACTTGATTCACAACATCGAAAGATAGAGTGGGATTATCTCTTAATGCATCGATCTTAGCGCAGATGAGGGAGAAGATTGACATTCTAACAAGTATTCACGTCGGGTATCGTCTTGTGGATTGTTAAAAAGAATATCATCATCAATCCTTCCAACTTCCGGGACAATAATCTCCACCACCTCTAAGCTGACGATCTCAACATCGGGAGGTGATGCATCGACATAATCGATATTATCACCGTAGGAAGAATCGTCATCACTTAAAGAATTATCATCGTTGAAATTTACAACAATCTCAGAATGTTCATTGAGAGCATTAAGAGGGGTGGTATTTTCACAAAGGGGCACATCATACATTTTGTGAACACCCTCGGGCTCACTTGGGATTGGGATAAGGATCTCAACACTAGACTTTATGAATTCGTCAGATTCCGTTGCCGGAACAGTGTCGAGATGCTCGTCCCCCATACTTAGAGAGTTATCGGGTTCCTTGATTGGTAAAACGGGTGTGATTCCAATGGTATCGTCTTCGTCATCATCATAGCAAATGAGGATCTTCCAATATCGATCTTCCAAATGGACCGAACGAGCGTAATTTAGTGAAAACCGATCAAGGTGTTTTTTTTTCTTTGAGGACCGAACGAGTGAAGTTATCAACACTTAATCAATTTTTGACATAACACACTTAAGATCAAATTTTTCAATTACTGTCAACTCACTTAGACATTGACAACTTCACAAATCTCTTAGTTTAAAATAGACAGTAAAAGCTTGACAAAACCAAGGTTAACTACATTCAACTTAATTGTTAGGAGAGGTGGCCTTGTCTTATACCTATCAGTCTCATCGAAGTAGATTGATCTTCAAAAGTGCTAAAAGTCATAAAGGTTCTCATGAATGAATGATTGTGTCTTCTTATAAACTGCACTCACTCTTTCTTAAACAGACTCATGGAAATCTCAATAGCGGATCAGATTGCTTTGGATGATGCATTGGTGGCTCCCTGCGGACCGACTTAAGATATGGTAAAATGTAATCTTCGCTTAAGTTTCGGATGTCACATCAAAGGAAGCAACCCTTCAAGTAGTCTACGATGTGTTAAAGCTCACTCCTTTCTACAAGGCATTCTAAGTCACTGCTGATGCTCCAGAGATCTATATGCAAGAATTCTGGGCTTCAGCTTATGTTCATAATCGATCTGTCCAATTTAAGATGAATAACAAAAAGCACATTATCGGTCTTGAACAATACAGAGAATTCTTCAAATTATGCCCTAAAGTCGGTAATAAAGAAGTTTTAGAACCACCTCTTGGAAGGAGATTCCTCGCCCTTACTAGCTAAGTCTTGGGTCCATTTCCAGTAGATATAATGGAAATCACTGACGTTAATTGTTATAAATCTGCAATCCCCTGGAGATCATTTGCTGCTATCATCAACAAATGTCTCAGTGGTAAACCATCCTATGACAGTCTTCGTCTTTCTCAAGCTCAAATCTTGTGGGGTATGTACAATAAGAAGAATGTTGATTATGCATATCTTCTGTGGGAGGACTTCATTTTCCAGATTGAGAACAAAAATACGAAGAAGGGCAATGCGATGTACTATCCTCGTTTCACCAAGTTAGTCGTCAACTTTGTCATGGATAAAGACCCTTCAATTCCTCAAAGAAACAAGGTCAATTGGCACTATGCCAGAGATGACCCAATGTTCACAACAATCAATGTCATCTCAAGGAATGAAGACACTCAGTTGTACGGGACTATCTTGCCAGTAGCATTAACCAACGAGGACATCCGCAACTCTGAATCATACAAAGAGTATTATGCTATTGCTTCAGGAACGATTCCTCCAAAGACAAAAGGAAGTAAGAAGAAAGCTGATACAGATACTACTATTAAGATGAAGCCTCCCACAGTCCCCAAAGAAAAGAAAGAAAAGAAGTCTGGAAAAGGAAAGCAGAAGACTACAGAGTTGGAGACTATCTCTGAGGCGGATTTGACAGAGGCTGAGCAACTCAAAATAATCACAAAAAGAAGCCGTCAAGAAACTCACAGCTCTCATGCCAGTGGTTCTGGTGCAGATGAAGGAACTGGTGTTACACCAGGGGTTCCCGATGCACCTGATTATGACTCAGAGGATGATATCTCTTGGAAATCAAGTGACGATGATCAAGATGATGAGAAAGCTCAAGATGATGAAGATGAAGATAAAAATGACGTTAATGAGACTACACAGGATGATGAAGATGATGATGAACATGACGATGATGAGAAAGCTCAAGATGATGATGATGAAGAACAGACTGAATCAGAAGATGATGGTGATGATTTTATCCATCCAAAGCTCACAACTCATGATGATGACATAATACATGAAGAGGAAACTGATGAAGATGATTCTTTCGATCCTACAATTCACACACCCTCTCATATTTCATCATCAGATGACGAAGATAGTGATAATGAAGTTGAAGGAATGAATGTTGAAGGAGCAAAGTCGGATGAAGATGCTACATATGAAGAGGATCAAGGAAATGAGGCAGTCAAAGATACCAATACCAATCTTGATGAAAGAGATGATGTAATGACAGATGTTATATTACCCCAGGTTCAAGCAACCCAGGAAATTGAAGACACTCATATGACCCTAACTCCGGTAAATCCCGATGGTCAACAATAGAGCTCGTCTGTATCATCTGGCTTCATCTCCAACATGCTGAATCCAAACCAAGATACCGGTATTGATGATATTTTTGGACAACATACTGAAGCCACCTCTCTAATTGATACTCCTGTAATAGCCATCATGGAACCATCCTTCTCTGCACCAACTAATCGTCCTCCAACACCGAATCCTCTCGTACTTCAAATACAACAACCACCAATTCAGACACCGGCTACCACTACAAGCTCCTCACTACAAAATCTTCCTAACTTTGCTTCGTTGTTTGGCTTTGATTACAGACTAAAAGCGTTAGAAGACAACTTCTCAGAACTCAGGCAAACCCAATTAAGATGATGAAGCGCTTCCTTTATTCTAGCACCGTTGATCAATATCTAGCGAATAAAATGCAGGAAGCTGTAGAACGTTGCAGTCAATTGAAGTATGACAGAATTCTAGAAGAGTCTACTACTGCAAATCAACAATTCCTGATTCAATTTGATGACGGAATGAAGAAAATCATCAATGAACAAGTCAAAAGGAAGTCTCCAAAATTATTTCCAAACAGTGAGAAGTTCATAAACGATCAACTCGAGTCTTAGGTTCTGGTGCGATCATCAAGAAAAGCCAACAATCTCATGCTGTAGCCTGATTTCTTTCAGGAAACTAAGAGCTAAAAAAGGATCTTAATTGAACAAGATGGAAGCTACAACTCTATAACATGTCGAATTCAGAGCCAGCTCCACAGGCATTGGTTGAGGCGTGAAGCTGACAAGATCTGTTAGATACATATGGCGTATACAGTCACAATTAAAATACCTAGCTGATGGTGCAGCTGATGGATCAAGGAAACCTTCCGCTTAGAACTGTCAGGGGGTCAAAAGAAGAAGGTCAGGAAAGGAACCGCTTCTACAGTGCTCAGGTGTAACGACAACCAAGACTACAGGAAAGACTACCAGTACAGGATCTAAGACTCACAAGAAATCTGCTAGCCAATCTGCTCCAGTAGGGGAAGCTATGCAATCTACAGATGTCTTTGAAGGAACTGCAGACCAGGAGTTCGAAACAGGTGTCAGTGAACAAGCAGCAGAAGAGAGGTCCACACATCTTCCTGATCTGGTTTCAACAACCTCGAGACTACCTTCTCCTGATCACGCATGGAATAAGTTTGTTCCTACCGTTCATGAATCTGTCCAACCTTGGTTAAGCAATCTGGCACAACAAGACCCTCGAGAGTCGTTTGATGAACTAACCGATTCTACATTTGACTTCTCCGCTTTTGTGCTGAAACGGCTAATGTTTAAACTCTAAACACCTGAATTACTAGCAGGTCCAAATTTGTAGCTGATGAAAGGCACTTGCAAGAGTTTGACTAAAACTGGAATATTTTTTTGTGGAGCTCTACAAAAGCCACAACCGAACCTATAGACTGGATCAACCCTGAAGGTCGCCAATTATCCGCATAATCTGCGGACAGGCCATACAGTTAGTTCCAAATTCTCAGGTGTAGTGTTATTTACCAGTCATCACTTCATCAATAACGACATGGAATACCTTAAGTGGTGGTGTGTCAAGCCGAAAGAACTCTACTTCTATAGTAATGAAGAATACGGCTGCAAGATTAAGGACATATCATAATGGATAGAAGACTTAGTGCCTAAATCAATTTTGGAGTCAAACGATCATCAAATACGGACAAATACGCCTCCTGGGGAATCTCGCATTGGCGGCAAAAAGCGAAGACAGTTCTATGCATTTGCACACCTTAAGGGAAATCAGCTCGGTGAAGTCTATTCAAAAAGAAGGATCATTGTTGCCACTTAGGGTTGAAATAGTCGAATGCTTGATTATATGCATCTTGACTGGATTACTGTACGAAGGATGATGATGTTTCTCTACAAGTTCAAGAAGGAGGACTTCCACAGACTAAGGATCATGACCATTGAAGATTTGCTGCTTATTCTCTGCAAGGAAAGTGACATAATCTAAGCGTTGAAGAACATATTGCATTTAAGTCTCCTTACGAATGTTTTACAGGAAGAGTTTGTCATCCGCGACGTGTGGAAGATCTTTCAACTGGTGTTGAAAGTTTATCAGAGAGAAACTTAACCTCACAAAAGCCCGACAGTACAGATCAAATCTGAGAGACCAGACGCTTATACTCTATAATTCGATCCAGAGGATTCATCTACGAGAATAAAGACAAGATGACAGCGCTTTTGATGCGCATTGACGAACTACCACTAGTTCAGCGAATGGTACTCTAGTTGACCAGTATTCGGACTTGCTCTAATGTTCGTCTAAAGGGAAATAGAAATGAGCGTATTGCCACAGTCTTTTTGTGCCACGTGACAAAGCAACTCAATAGCTTGATCCAAGGCGATTGAAAGAGGCTAAAGACAAGGAGGGATAAGAGGAGTTTGGAGAGTTTGTCGGTTAGACGACCATACGGGGGTGACCTACGGCTTCTACAAAGGACCATATGATTTATCATGTGTTGTTCTCATCTTAAAAAGGTCAATCCTCGTCAATACACTTATCCTGTGAATATGTTCATTATTAGTGTAGACTTTTTGGTGAATAATAGATGTGCTCGAGTACAATTTTTCAAGAATTTCTTAGTAAATTCAAAATTTTCAAATAATTGTACTCGATTCATCTTATAATAACCTCAAAAAAAAATGGTTTTTTGAGGGGGAGCAATAAACATGTTCCAATTGCTATTTAATCTCATTTTGGCTCCCCTAACGGTATCAATTGATATACAAAATATTCAAGGGAAATTACAGTTTGGATAAGGGGTGAATATGTGATTAACCACAGACTTAATGTATATTGACAGAAGTGATCAAATAAAATGGACTCAATGCACTCCATACCTAGCATGTACTACGATTACGATGCACATGTTAAGGGGGAGCTTTTAGTGATAATGAAAAACTCTCAAAGTGTAAATCTTTTGATATTTATATCAAACACTTTGATTGAAATTTTCAATGATTTTGGAAGGATCGTGATGAAATACCCAAAAGACCGACCATGTTCTTAAATTTATGAAGTTATAAGGTGGTTTAGGTTTACTATCCCATGATCCAGCCAGAACCGACGGGATCTACCCAGGGATATCCACTAGTTAGTGTAGAAGTCCTTAGGTTGATTAAAAAGGAGAAAAAGTGAGAATTCAGTATTAATGCGTCTGTGATGGAGCTAATCTGGAACAACCCATCAATGGTGTATAGTTATGAAGTCTCGGTATGCATTGAAGGGGTTGAAGAATGAAAAAGAAATGTAAGGATAAAGGGTGAAAAGAAAGAAGCCCTCCATACACTTAGGCAAAAACTGGGTCATTACATATGCTATCAGAATCACTCAGGTGTTGTTTTGACATTGAAGACAGTCTTGACAATAGTGACGCTAAGCACTAACCCCTCCCAGTACTCAGTCAGAAAGACTTTGTTTTCAAAAACTCACAAGATAACTCATTTCTATGACTCTCTCAATCCGTGTTAGTTGATATTGAAAAGTGGCACTCAGCTCCAACATCGATCACTAAAAACAAAGTGCACACTATTGAGTCTAGAGCCAAAAAAGATCATCCATAAAAATCTTTATTAGGGACACTATCAAATTCTACTTGCTAACTCACAACTATGTGAATTACAAGATACATTTAAGATCCTTCGCATTATCTTGTGTTTTGCCAGAATCAGAGTAATTTTCTTCACAAATGAAGATGGAAATCCGGCTTGAGTCAACATCAAACCAAGCTCATGGTTAGGTAACTTGTGCGATTCTTTATGAATCAAACTTTTGTGAAAAACTGGAAAGAAACGATGGTGCGATTCTATAAGGAATCAAACTTGTTCCTGGAAATGGATAACGGTTGTTATGAATTTTTTGTATTGATAAACACTTCAGTGTGTCACAAAAAAACATTTTGTTAAGTGTTACACCGATTGATTTACAAATAAATTTTCTATATCAATACGGTGGGATAGTAACTCACTGGTTTACTCTTATCGTATTGTTTGCTTTAAGACATTTTGATAATGAGAACATGCTGAGTATGATGATCTTATTTACTTTTGTGTTAGAGAAGATTCAATACTAAATCTGGAAATCATGTCAAGAAGATTTTCTTAATTGAATCTATCTGATCACAGTGTCGATCCTCCGGATCTGAAGGGTTTCTCACCAACAAACCTGGACGGAAATGACAAAGCCATATTCGTCCCCCTATTTTATTGCTAACTGTTTTATGTAGATTATCTAAAATGGTGGTGGGAGGTCCCTGATTCCAGCTGTCTCAACAAGATCAATTTAACCACATGCTCATACCCGACGACAAACATAAGTCATCATTGAAAGCTCATGTACATGTTTCATGACTTCGCTACTATGATACCACACATCTTTCATAGAAGTGTCAAAGTGTTAAAGTTAAAAGAATTTCAGAAAGATGCACATTAAAGCTTTCAGAATGTAAGAGCATGTCGGTCCAGAAGTCGCAGTCCACATGTTGCAAAGTTACAGATGGCGTAGAGATTATTTGTGCTTTGGTTGATGATCTCTAAGATGCTCAAGATCACAAATGTCAATACATGTTCAAGGAACCAAGCTCTAACAGAAAGTCAATGATCACTACACATATTCACAAGAGAAAGTCAAGAGTACAACGCTAAAGACTAAGGATAAAGCATAGTATGCTAGGTTTAAAGTTTGTAAATTGGAGTGACCTCCCTTAGGGGGAGATTGTTGGAAACACAAAAAGTATCGGTCACTTCCAAGTTGTAACAAGTCTTAGCTCGTAGTTAGTATAAGGATTAGATTAGTAATCTAGTCCGGCCCAAGGCCCATGGGTGGCCCAACTCCAGCCCATGGCCGGCCAATGTAGTATATATACACCCTCTCCTAGTCTTGGAGAGGGTTGGTTGTTCCATTTGTTTTCCATTCATTTCATTAATACATCATCCATATTCCATCCAAGTTTTCTCTAACAATCCAACTCACATCTCACTTATTGTTCTTGGTTGATCTTAAGATTACTAGTATTTTTCATTTTCTCGGGCATGCTGGATTCTATCGAAGATTTATCAAAGACTTTTCCAAAATTTCTTGACCCATGACCCATCTCTTAGAGAAGAACACTCCTTTCATTTTTTCTGAAAATTGCATTCTAGCTTTTCAAACATTGAAAAAGAAGTTGACCGAAGCTCCAATTCTCATTGCTCTGAATTGGGACCAACCTTTTGAAATCATGTGCGATGCAAAAAATAAAAAAGTTTGGGATAATTATACATAGGTGCGGTCTGGGGCAGAGAATGAAAGCATTTCTCGACCAATTCATTATGCAAGTAAGACCATGACTGACGCAGAATCGAACTACACAACAACTGAAAAAGAAATGCTTGCAGTTGTTTACGCGTTTGAGAAGTTTCGATCATATCTAATCATGAACAAGAGTGTTGTTTATACGGACCATTCCGCATTAAAGTACCTTTTGAACAAAAAAGACGCCAAAGCACGATTGCTTAGATGGGTCTTACTTCTTTAGGAATTTGATTTCAAGGTTATCGATAGCAAAGGTGCTGAAAACTATGCAGCCGATCACCTCTCTCGTCTTGAAAACCCTTACGAAAATGTTTTTGATCCAAAAGAAATTACCAAGACTTTCCCTCTTGAAACTTTAAATGCTGTGACTTCTCATGATGATCAAAATACCTCGTGGTTTGTCGATATAGCAAATTACCACGCGGGGAATTTTCTTATCAAAGGAATGACGAGTCAATAAAAGAGGAAGTTTTTCAAGGATGTAAAGCATTACTTTTGGGATGATCCCTATCTCTTTCGAACATGTACGGATCAAATCATCCGTAGATGTGTATTTGGCCAAGAAGCTCTTGAAATTCTCAAAGCTTGCCATGAAGGACCCACCAGGGGCCATCACAGTGCTAATATCACAGCTCGGAAAGTATTTGATGCCGGTTTTTATTGGCCTACGATTTATAAGGATGCCTACGAATTGATCAAGTCTTGTGATGCATGTCAAAGACAAGGCAAAATCTCTCAACGTGATGAGATGCCTCAAAATGCAATCAGTTTGTGAAATTTTGATGTTTTGGTCGGTATCGATTTTATGGACCTTTTTCCATCGTCTTAGGGTAATAAATATATTTCTAGTACCGTCGCCTTATCTTTCCAATGGTTGAAGCAAAAGCGCTCCCCACCAACGATGTTAGGGTAGTTGTTAAGTTTTTAAATCACTTTTCTTCCTGGATTCAGTTCTCCGAGAGCATTCATAAGCGTCGTCGGGACCCATTTTTGTAATGACAAATTTGATTAAGGTTTATGTCGAAATATGGTGTCTCAACATCGTCTTTCGACTCCTTACCATCCTCAAACGAGTGGTCAAGTTGAAGTCACGAATCGAGGTCTCAAAAGAATTTTGGAGAGGACGGTCGAAGAAAACCGTGCCTCATGGTCAGACAAGTTAGATGATGCATTATGGGCTTTTAGAATCGCTTACAAGACTCCAATTGGATGTACTCCATACAAGTTAGTCTATGGAAAAGCGTGTCATTTACCAGTTGAACTAGAACACCAAAGCATATTGGGATCTTAACATGCCAACATACGTTTTAAAGACCGCGGCGTCATCGAAAGCTTCTGCTCAATAAACTAAGCGAGCTTCTGTGATCAAGGCTTACGAGAATTCGCTAATATACAAGGAGAAGACAAAGAAGCTACACGATTCCAAGATAAAGAACTGAATCTTCAATGTTGGTGATCAAGTCTTGCTTTTCAACTCACGATTAAAGATTTTCTCCAGAAAGCTCAAGTCCTATTGGTCTGGACCTTTCACAATCACCGAAGTTTATCCTTATGGCACTGCCAAGCTGTCTCAATGCGATGGGGGGGGGGGGTTCTAATTTCAAGTCAATGCAACCGTCTTAAGCACTACTATGAAGGGGATACACCACCATTGGTTATCCCGGACCTCCAGACTTTCCCTAAGGATAACTAAATTCAGGGATCGAGTCGAGCTTGCGATTCGGTGATAAAAAACAAGCCGCTTCATAGGAGTTTACCTCATGCTTATCCTTTCTATTTCCTTTCTATTTTCTATTATCAAATGTGTTGTGTTGAGAGAGGCTTGTTCTCTTTCCAATTACTCGAAGTTTGTAGCTTGTTTGTTGTGATTTTTGTAGGATTCTCCCAACAAATTCAATGAAGCCTCTCATGTCCGGTGTTGTTTCCCGTTCTACTCGAGCTTCTCATCCTTTGTGTGAAATTAGTTTAGGGAGATCCATATCCTTTCGTCTTATCGATTAACGTCTATCTTTGCATACTTCATAAACGGCTTAGATTTTCGTAGATACCCGACTTTAAACATCGAGGACAATGTTTCATTTCAGTTTGGGGAAGGGAATCTATCGATTTGATGTTACTTGCTTATTGTTTTGTTCTCACATACCCGTTTTACCACAAAAATAGCAAAAAATTTAAATTTTTAGTTATTATATATAAAAAAAATAAAATAAAAAATAAAAAAAAAGTTTGACAAAAATGTAGGTTTTCCGTTGGTAAGAATAAAAAGTAATTTTTGACCCGATCGTACGTGTAGAGTTCTAGCTTTCTCCCTTAACAATTAATGATGATAGTTGGTGCTAGTCTCATGTAGACTTTAAACATGCTAGACTTAAAATCATTAGTAAATGAAGACTTGTGCTAATCTCAAGTAGATTTTAAATATGCTGAGTTGGATTTTATATAGGCTAAGTATTTGCAAATTTCTTTTGTGAAGAATAAGAAATGATATTGTTGTTTACGAATTAGGATGCTAAACAAAGTTTATTTGGAAAACTTAAAGGCTTATAAGAATAACTTGTGGTTTTTCTTCCCCGAAGCTCTTAAAATGATTAATTATACGTGTTCTCTTTAATTTTTGCAAATTAGAGTTTTACTCTTAAAAGTCTTATCAACATATTCAGAGAAAAAGCTTTATCGATGATGAGTCAAACATCATTTGTAAATAAGAATTTTAGTTCGAGTTTATACTTTGGTTTTCTGAAACGAAACTTTTCTATTTGCAAAAAAAAAAAGAAAAAAAAAGAATTTTTTTTTAATGTAGTGAATAAAAACGATGCGAGTTATAAATCCTTAAGTGTTAATAAGTAATATACAAACTCCATCGCAATAAAGTACATGGGCATTTGTCGGTTCGCTCCCGATGTGACATCGAAAGAAAGGATGGTGGGTGTATTTATTTGGGTGATATATAATAAGTACGCGAGTTCTTGTCGGAGGCGAGGCCGATGTGTCGTTGAAAGAAAAGTGATACCAATTCCTAGCCTAATAATGTAAATAGGAATAATAATGTTGCAAAGTTAGAAAAAATAATAGTAAAGATGTTTCATTTTCTAAAACTAACGGTATCTTTTTTAGATAAGGTTTGCAAAAGTCTACAAAGCTTTTTCATCAGAAGTTCATACGTTTCGGTTAGTATTCTCCGGATGGGGTGTCAAAAGCCTTAGCACTTACCCGATGACGGTGGGATCGCTAGAGAAGAAAGTCATTCATGGGAAGTAACCAACGATGTCTTAGCTAAGGAGGTTTTGTTTGCTTTGTGTTGTGAAGCTACTACAGTGATTTCATATTAGCCTAAGGCCCATGGTAGTAAGCGTGGTCGGATTTCAACTTATCTAATATGAGGGATTTAATGGTTTAAATTAATTTGAACTCACATTCCTAAATATTATGATTTTATGTCGGGAAGAGGATATTCACAAGTTGTAATTTATATGTAGTCTTAGTATCTTTAGTTCGTAATTAGCAGGTGATTCTTATTTTTAAGCTTAGCATGGAAAAAGTGGAAAAAATCGGGGATGATGAAGTTATCTTTTAGACACTTAATTGTGCTTTGTTCTATGATCCTCAAAGTTACCAATAAGGTAATGAAAACAATACATTATGTCAACACAAAACATTATCAAGAAAAAATCATAAAAAGAGAAAAAAATCTTTGAAAATGGGAAGTCGGGTGTTTTATAACTTGTGATCTCTTAACTCTCTCATCAAAACTCTTTGTACTTTTCAAAGGTTTAGTTTGGGGAAGTTTTGAGATATTTGGTTATAAGGCATGTGATATTGCGTGAGAACACTCAATCGTTTAGTTTGGGGAATTTTGATAAGTGGTAAAATTACACTTAATCTTTATATGGCTTAAATAACCCCAGTAAAAAACCCAAAATAGACCAAAAATGGCAAAATTATGCTTGTATTTGTGTTTTGTGTGTGCAGGTACAGATAAATCAAAAATCACAAGAAAATAGTCAAAAACGAGCAAGCAAGGGCACAAGAATCAGAAGAGTTCAAAAAGAAGCCAAAGATTTAAAGCCGAAGCCAGAAAAGTCAAGCCCCAGTCAAACATTGGTCAATATTAGTCAACAAAGCCCATTTCCTCTTATTATAAAACACAAAGGCCAATCTTGCATTTCTCGAAAAGCTATTTTTTAGCTATAATAGGGAGAAAGAACACAAGGGAACATTGTGTGGCTTTATTCCATAGTCCAATCTGTTTTAATTGTCAAAATATGGCGCAAAAGATAACTTACTATTCATCACCATCGTCCATAGTTTCACTTTTACACAAATCAAATGGGTTCTCAATTTAAAGGGTGCTTAGGTCAAGTCAAGTGATCGTTTTCTGATGGAAGGAGAGATTTGTCATATATCAATGCTCTTTGTTTGCCTCTATCAAGCTTATGCCACGTCAGAACAAGAAAAGCACAATAGAATATGGGTTTTTGTGCTAAAACACTCACAAAAGAAGCACAAACGTCACATCAATGGAATGACACACTGGCAATCTTCAGGTGTCCACAGCTTGATCAATCGGACACAAATTGAGGCTGGGATTGATTTTTTTTATTGAAGAAATGATTGGTTGAGATTGAAAGATTGGAGAGCAGGGCAAGAGATCCTAGAAGCTTATTTCAGGACCTATAAATAGGCCTCACCTCTCACACACACGAAAGATCTATCTAGTTTTTCTTTAGTAATTTTAGTCTAGCTTAAATTTCATATTTTTTAAATGTAATTTTCCTTAAAATGTTTTGTAATATCCTTTTCAAGTAATGTAATCAGTAACTTTTATTAATGAAATTTAGTTTAAATCATTCATAAGCTCTCTTTTCTTGTTATTCAAAAGCTGTCTTAATAAGCCAAAATGTCTCAATAATTTAATAAGCTCCTTTTAAGATCTTTCAGTTTATAAGCTGAAATAGAACTTATTAAATTCAGAATTAATCTTACCAAAACCTTAAATCAGTTTAATCTTTCGTGGATCTTATTTGATATGAGCTTTTGGAAGGGGATCTTAAATTGGAAGAGATCCCAAGGACTTTACCCTAGCTTATCTAATAAGCTAGGGAGCTTGTAGCTGCCTTTATTGGTCCTCTTGTTTAGCTAGAGGAGTTTGTAAGTTTCTCTTTCATTTCCTTTAATTTTAGCTTTAAATAATGATATTATTGCTTTCTATATTTAGATCTGCTTATTTGCTTATTCTCTTTGCTTATTAGTGCTTATTTGAGTTTTATCTAGCTTAATCATCTTAGTTGTTTATCTGTTTTCAATTTTCTTAGTTTAAATCATAGTATTTCATATAAATGTCTTAAAAACCTCTAAAAAACGAAAAATATAGTAAAGTAGCTTAAGTCTTAGATTATTGCTTACCTAGTTGTTAAATCATGCTTATTAGAGTAATTTTAATCTGTTAATTGTCTGGTATTGAGCACCTGTTTACTAGATTTCAAAGTAGTAGCTTAATCATAAATGTCTTAGCCGTAAAGTGGTGTTTGGTTTAAGCTATTTTGACCTCCCAAAGTCAAAATGAGTTTTTGAAATTGTTTAAGTTAGCTTAGATTTCATTTAAAATCATTAGGCAAAGAGATTTTATAAGTTAGATTGTAAAATTGAAAAAAGTTATGGTTTAATATGTTGGTTCTAGCACCAGGGGAACTTTCTTTCGAATTTCACTTGTGCAATTGTTGATCTAAGCCCTCCAAGGCTTAGATCTTGCTTGGACTTTGTTTAAACACTCTATTTGAGTGTGTTTTAGTGCAGTGTTTCCCTTAGGAAACCTGCATTTTCGTTTTGCAATTGTGTAAAAGTGTACCAGTACTAACAATAAGTTAGTACTGGTGGCACTACTAACAAAAAGTTAGTACTGCTAGCTTAGATTTTAGATAAGAATTTAAGTAGGATTAAGTTTAGTTATAGCTTATTATAAATTTAGTTTAAGTTTACATTTTCTAGCTTATTTCATAGCTTAAATCTGTTCTTAAAAGTCCAATTGCATCAGCAGTACCTTTAAGTGAAAATACTGCTACCAGTACTAACAAAAGTTAGTACTGCTACCTTTGGCTTAATTTTTAGCTGAGTAAAAGTAGGATTTAGGTTTTTAAATTCGAGTTAGAAGTAATCTAGATATAGCTTAATATGGTTTAGGATTTAACTATTAATTTACTGCTTATTTTCTTAGTTTATTTTAGCTGTTTAAAATAGGAAATTTGCATCAGCAGTACTAAGTTAGTTAGTACTGCTGATATTTAAATCTCAATTTAAGCCAGTAATTGTAGGATTGAATAGCTTATCTTTTAGCATTTTAAAGTCTAGTTATAGCTTAATATAGAATAAGTCTTAGATTACATTTCCTAGCTTATTTTCCTAGCTTATTTTGCTGTCAAAAGTAACTAAAAAACCAAAAATAGTACTTAGGATCTTTAGGATTTAAATTTGTTAATTTAGCTTATGGGTCTAGATTTTCTAGCTTAATTAGATAGATTATAAGTAGTTTAATAAGTCCTTAAAGTTTTAGAGTCTAGTTTAGCTTTTTGAGCTTTTAAGCTCATTTGGATTTTGTGCTATCTTGCTTATTTTCTGAGTTTGCTTAGTTCATACTAAATTTTAGTTGTTTAAAAGTACTTCTAGCTTAGATTTCTTTGCATTCATAGATAAAGCATCTCATAAGCTTCTTAGAACACTTTTCCTTTTTCACATTAAGCTTAATTTGAGCTTTTTATAGCTGTTTTGGTAAAACATAGCCCAAACCACTAGTTTCTGTAACAGCTTATTTAGAAGCCCTTTTAAGAGCTTATCTTTGAGTTTCAGACCATAGTGCTTTTGTTAAAGTTGTTCTCCCTAGCTTCCTTTACAACTTTGCTCTTTTAAGTTTTTAGTGATAAGCACTTTTAGAATTTAAGCTTATAATTGGACTTAGTTTGTTGTCGGGGTAAGTCCTCAGGGACCATTCCTGTAATTTTTCTGTTTTAGTTGTTTTACAGTTAATTCTTGCCCGTTAAATGTTTTAGCCCGTTAGTCCTTAAGTCTTTTTACACGTTAGTCCTTAGTTAGTTTTTAATTTGTTTATTAAGTTTTAATTAAATAGTTAGGGTTAGGTTTTAATTAGTTCAATTAAACTTTTATAAAAAGATAAAAATTAGGGCTTTTATTGTTATAAAATTTCTGCACAACTTCTTTATTTAGTGTAACTTTTATAAAAAATTTAGGATTTAATTTGTAATAGTTTTATTATTCTTTAGTTTTTAAGTAGTTATGATTTTAGAAAATATTCATATCTTTTTAGTTATAAGCCAAAATAGGTCTTTCTTTTGACTTAAATTTTATTTTATCCTATGTAGATTTAGGAATTTTAGTACTTTTGTGGTTAATTTTAGTTTATTTACTAATTAGTCGCGTTTTGTTTATTTACCGTATTTGTTTAATTGTTTAAATTGCTTTTATTTAGTAGATATAGATTATCAAAAATATCTTTGCTTCATTCAAATCAGAATCCAAGCTTAAACGAGGTTTCAATTTCACTAGTCGTTGGGGAAACGACCCGGGTGATCATACTTACCCGGTTTAATATACGTATTATATATTATATTATAATATATATTTGAGAGTGAATTTTCCTTAAGGAATTTTCTTAATTGCTCTTTGAATTAATATATTATATATATATATTTTAAGGTATATAAAACTCGTAATCAGTAGCCAAGGGATATCGACAAGGGGAGGGTATTGATTTCGAGGAATCATTTGCACCTGTTGCACGTATCGAGGCTATTCGCATCTTCATCGCCAATGCAGCCAGTAAAAACATGACCATCTATCAAATGGATGTCAAGATAGCATTCCTTAATGGCGAATTGAAGGAAGAAGTCTATGTTAGTCAACCAGAAGTTTTCGTTGATCCAGATCATCCAAAACATGTTTATCGTCTGAAGAAGGCTTTGTACGGTTTAAAGCAAGCCCCTCAGGCATGGTATGATACCTTGTCACGATTTCTTCTGGACAACAAATTTTCCAAGGGTGTAGTTGATCCGACACTATTCACTCAAAAAACAGGCAAACATATTCTTCTTGTTTAAATATATGTAGATGATATCATTTTTGCCTCGACCGACCCTAAAGCATGTGAAATATTTTCCTATGAGATGAGTTCTAAATTTCAAATGTTAATGATGGGGCAAATGTCTTTTTTCTTAGGCTTACAAGTTTCTCAAAATCCCAAAGGCATTTTTATTAATCAATCAAAATTTGCTCTTGAAATATTAAAGAACTTGGTGGGCTAGTTGTGAACTGTTTGATACACCTTGTGATCGACTCTAACTGGATGAGGGACACCTTAGGGATTCCAGTTGACCATACTCAATTTCATAGTATGGTCGACTCCTTAATGTATCTCACTGCCAACAGACCCGACCTTGTATTCGCTGTATGCATGTGTGCTAGGTATCAAGCTTCGCCTACCAAAAAGCACCTTGAAGCACTTAAACAAGTCTTTTGGTATCTCCGAGGAACCATTAATTGGGGCCTTTGGTATCCGAAAGACACCATTATGGCACTAACGGCCTATGCAGATACGGTCCATGCAGGTTGTCAGGACACATGAAGAAGTACGTCAGGAAGTGCTCAGTTCCTTGGAGATAAATTAGTCAGCTGGTCATCAAAGAAATAGAAGAGCACTGTGATCTCAACTACAGAGGTAGAATACATTGCCATGTCTAGATGTTGTGCTCAGATACTTTAGATGAGGTCACAGCTCACAGACTATGGCTTTGCCTTTAATAAAATTCCCCTATATTGTGACAATCGCAGTGCCATTGCTCTCTACTGCAATAACTATAGGTGCTGAATTAAAAGATTATCATATAAACAAATATTAAACGCAGCGGATAATGCACCTATCAACGGATCCATAGAGTCATATGATCAATCAAAGAAAACCAAGAAAAGTAGTACCTTTGTAGCGTGATCGGTAGAATCAAACGGTGACCTTCACCCTAACAAGAAACACCTTGATGAAACCAAGTGATCAATGGAGATTACCTCTATGATGTATCCACACTACTCTTTCTTGTATACCAGTTGATGCTAGTCTAAACCC